>PVHX01006141.1:0-103907 GCA_004024805.1 Geosciurus inauris | reverse complement strand
AATGGGTGGCAGGCTCGAAGGGAACCACTGTGGCGGCAGCGGCGGGCGGCAGTGGTGGAGTTGGGAAAAGTTGCGAGACGGTCGCTGAAGTTGCGCGGGCGGGCGGGCTGCGCCGAGCCGCGGCTGCGGTAGTGGGCGCTATGCGCTTGGTCATGTTCTCCGGCGTGTGCGACGCGGCGGGAGGACTAGGGAGGGGAGTGGGGGAGACAAAGGGGGGGCTCTAGGCGTCGGGTGGGGGGCACTGGCAGAGCAGAGCTATCGGCTCTTGAGTGCCACAAGGCAGGTGGGGAGAGAAGAAGCCCCGCGAGCGCGTGCAGAGCGGTGAAAGGAGGGCGCGCAGCCAGCGGCAACAGCCGCGGAGGATAAGGAGGCCGAGAGGGCGCGCTCCGACCCGCCAACCCCGGGCTGGCTGGGCGCCGAGTGACCCCCAGGGGGCGGGCTGCCTGAGCGTTGGGCCGCGGAGAGGGCGCGGCTTAGCCTCCAGCTCTCTATCTGGGAGCAGCCGGGGTCCCGGGTCAGTAATCCTCCCCGGCGCCCCCTGCCTGCCCGGCGTGGAGCAACCCTGGTCACGCGGGACTAGGGCGATTGAATTTGCGGGGGCGGGGGGACTGCGAGACCCGCATCCCCCACTCTTTCAGCAAAGATTTTGGGTGACTCGCCTAGCCCAGCATTGCCGGCCGAGCGGACACTGTCGGACACGACCCAATCTACAGCCGGGACTGTGTTCGACTGGGTTGTGTTGTTCAAACGCCTCTACTCCGAGTCTAAGGGGACTCGGCGGCACCGAGCCGCGGAACAGTCGCGAGTGTTTCTCCGCAGTGTCGGCACGCGTGGCTTGAGCTGCCTCGGGAGAGGACAGGCCGCCCTTGGTTCACTCGCATTTGGCACTTGCTGAAAACAGAACTCGAATTATTTTACTTGTAGGCCAGAGAAATGAGAGATGGGGGTGGGTGGAATGTTTTCCTTCAGTGAAGTCCCCAGTCTCCCGCTCCCGTCCATTCACTTTAGAACCAAGTACGGTAGGTATTCCACGGCTCGCAGCCGGCCGCGTCCCTGCAGCACTGCGCGGAAGGCAGTGACACCTAGGCGCTGTTTCGTCGGCGGTGGGAGTTCGCGGTCTAGCTGGGCGAGATACTGTTATCCCAGGCGTTTTTCCAGTGCTTCGTCCAGTCCTCACCCAAGCACTCTCACACTCCCTAATACATTTCTTTTTTCTCGCTTTGGTCTCAGAGATCAACCTAAATGTAGAGCTCATTGTGTCACCAGTTCATCTGTGTCTTCCTTGAATATTGTTCATTTCACTTCGTTTCGGTAGTGTCAGGGCGTGCCAATGGAACTGTTTTTTCTGTTTGCTTTTAACCGAGTCTGATGTCTTTATTCTCATCTGAGGGGGAATAAATGTACATATGCTTGGAGGCTTGAAGGCTTCAATTCTGACTAAAGGTTAAGAGTGTGTTTTTGTGTATTCGTGCGCGCGCGCGCGTGATTGTTGTTGTGGGGGGGGGGTGCGGGGAGCCTGCTTCAACCATGCCTAAGTTGTGAAATGAAAGCCCAAGGCTTCGCGCCGCGCCTCATTGCCAGGGATCCGCCGAAGTGAAAGCAGAACACAAAACACTTCGGATTTTCTTGAACAACCGTTTCAACTATTTTAATTGCCAAGAAAGCTGTACACTGCTGTTTTAAAATATTCCCGCATGCACAGTCCACTCAACACCCAGAATCCGAGCTTCGTTTCTGATCTAATACTTGTCATTCAACCAGTGGGAGACACATTCATTTTTGTCTCCAGTGTCGGTAATGATGCCGTTGCTGCTTTCAGATAGCTAGAACCTAACTCTTACAAACTTTTCCTGCTGAGCCTCAGGTTCCCACTTGCAGGGCTCCAGCTGTTGCTGCCACAGCTGCCTTCTTTAGAAGCACTGAGTTGGGCAAATTTTCAGTTACAATCTGAGTAATAAAGGAAATCATATTTAAGCTACGGATTTTTTTTTTTTTTTTGGTATTTTAAAGCACTATTTCCTTTTGACGAGTAGCCGGTGGCAGAGATAGTTGGTGACCCCTGTGGTGCCATCATCCAACGAAAATTTAGCTGCTCGGTCTGTACTGGTTTCTTTCTCTTTTTGGGTTGGAAAGAGGCAGTGTGACCAGCATATTTTTTAAAAAAAGAATTCTACCTTGATCGTGGCAAAAGTAAACATTTCAATGAACACAAATCACGCAGAAATAGTTGTTCTCTGGACTGCTTGTTATTCTTTTTGTCTTTTGTAAATTTCTTTGGTGGTCGTAAGTCCTTGCTTGATCTTGGCCATGGTACAAGAGGAGCCCGTGGAGGTCGACCAGATACCACGTACCCTGAAAATAGCCCCTGAAGCTACACCAAGATCGAATACACAATTCAGTTTGCAATTCCTATGCCTTAGTTTTTACACAATGGTTGAAGCTGATAAATTCGTTATCAATCATGAGAGGATTTAAATTTTAATTAAAAAATAAAGAAGGGAAAAGCAAGAAGATTGACGTCTGTACTGTCTAACGCGTCTGACTTTTATTTCCATCTTTAAGAAAAGAAAACTAAAAGCCAAGCCAAGCCTGGCAGTCCTGGGACACTTCCCAGCCGTTTTAAGGGACAGCTAGAATAGCACCTGGGCCATGCCAGAAATGCCAGTTGCAACTCTCTTGGTGAATGGGAAGGAAATGAATTTGGGTCTGCCCAGCATATCCAGAGTCTGAAACACGAAGGTACCCCCACCTCACTTCCCCAAAGTGACAGCCGGCAGGATTTCAATCACAGCAATGAAGGAGTAACCCCCTTAGCTCCCAGCCCCTCAGAAATCTCTTAAAGACGCAAAAGGCAGCGACGACGCGATTAGCAAAACCTTGGTGAGGAGGGCACTTGTTACTTCTACACTTGATCTCTGTTTAAAAACAGACTCTGAAGTAGGAAAGGTAGATGCTGACTCTCCTTTCTCTCCTTAAACTCCTCATCGTAGCAGCCCAGGACCTAAGATAAAAAGGAAACGCGTGCTTATGTTGAGGTATTCAGTCTCTCTGTACGTGCACCTTACTTGGACTTTACTTCATCCTTAAGAAACCCAGATCAAAACAGAACTTTATTATAAAATACACGTTTATTTGTTTGTTTCAGCCTGCTTTGAGGAGAAATGTTCTCCGGATGGAGGCAGAGGCCCCTTCTAGGAAGGCAGTTTATTTGCCATTACTTGACCATTACCGGGGCTTAGGGCTTCTTTACTACATTTGGCACTTTGAGCACCGTCTTCCTAGAGCATTTAGATGTGTTTCGCACCCCCCACTCCCTTACCCCCAAATCTGTGTTTAGGGGAAGGTTAATTATGCTTTTCATTCTCCCCACATCCCCAACACTATGGGAGGGGACGGCTCATTAGCTGCAGAGCCAGTAAGGCTGGGAAGCCAGGCTTATTTCCCCAGGTTTTTATTTGTAGGAGCTGAGGAGTTTCAGGTCTTGGCCATAACGGTGTGCTTGTACTTTTTTTTTTTTTCCACCCCCCTGGTAGCTCCGTTCTCAGTTCTCAAGTTTTCTCCACCAAAGTCTTTTCCTGTACCCCAGGGCCTGGTCTCCTCTGTGGACAGACATTCAACTTGCAGAGGATTACCAAATAGAAATTAACACATCATTCCTTGAAAATTTTGGTCTTTCTCTCTGTCTTTCTTTCATTCTAGTTGAAGGTAATGTCTCATTAAAGAGAAACTGCTTACAGTTTCTCTTTAAACATCAGAGTGTTTTGGGAGTTTATTTTATATTTCGAAGCTGGGTCCAGGTTATAAGAGTCTGCGGTTGTGACATGGAGCAGGAAGGCTTCAATTGGGGATGCCTAGCTCTGTCCTCCCTAGGGGGCAGGCAAGGAGGGCAAGAGGGCAGACTGGTTGCCTACCTCAGCCACTCTCTTCTGCTATCTCCCTCCACTTTGCCTCCACTGAAAGCCTGCTGGGAGGTAGAGAGGCTTGTGTTGGGTTCCCGACCACCCTCTTAGCAAGGTACCAAGTGCTTGGCAAAGCCCAATTCCCTAGAGCTATCTACCCCTCCCTAGCTCATCTCAAACTCTCCTGGTGTTGAGAAAGTGGCCCTCAGTGGGGAATGGGGAGGGGCTGAGGTGGTTCCAGTGATGCCAGTGATGCACTCAGGTGGTTACTACCCCCCTACCCCACTCCGCCCCTCAGACTTCTTAGTTTTGGCTTCAAGCTTTGGCCAGCACTCTTCTTCCCACTCCAACCTCTAAAGTGCTATGTGCTTGGGACAACTGCTTCCCTCCAGCGTGCATTGTGCATTGATAGTATAAAACATGCACACCATCAGAAGTACACACACATCCTGGGTTCAGGAACGCTCTTGTGTAGAGGGTAAACATTTACCATCTCTGGCAGGGTGGGCCTTTTCCCAGCCTCACAGGGTAGGGGAGACAGGGACTGTGGGGGAGGAGATGGGGCAGAAGGGGATAGCCATACTCTAAGATGCCAGGCACATTTTTTCTGGAGTGGTGTGGTTAACCCTTCCTCTGCTGGAAGCTGCTGTCTAGGCATTTTCTAAAATAGTCTGTGGGGTCTGCTTTTCTTTTTTCCTGGGCGGCCCAGTATGAATCATTAGTTCCCTCCCTATTTCCCCACTCCATTAGGACAATCCTCCTTCTAAAATTAGATTTCCCCCTTTGCACGCTTCTGGCCTTCTGAGTTTACTAGGGAATTCTCAAGGAAATTGGCTGTGTATTGAAAGCAAGTATGAGAAAGAGGATAAAAAGGATACAAACAAATCTAACAGAAAACAAGAAAGGGGGTCCAGAAGAGAGAAGCAGAGACCTTCTCCTTCCAGACCTCTATTTTGCACAAGAGTGGTATTTTCCTCTCTCCCTCCAGTAAATGAAAAAAAAATTCTTGTTAATTACCTTTTCTACATGCCATACAAGAAACTTCAGAGATGTTTCTACACAGGGAAGAAACTGTTTACAAAATGCTTTCAAAAGTGTGACATATTGCTCTAGTTCAGCACTAAAAAGCTAAACACACTTACCCTCCTTTGAAGTGCCCGGGCTAGGGCAGCTTATTTGAGTGCAGTTCAGATATTGCTGTGGATATAACTAATGGCTTCTACCTATTTAGCTCAAGTGGGAGGAGAGAAAGCCCTGAATTCCTTGTCCAGTGGGTCCCTCTGGAGACTGGGTTCTGGCTTCTGGCCAGTTCTGTACAATGTCAACATTGAATATTTGAATTCCCAGACTCTATTTAACAAGTTTCTAAATAAATAAACTCATTGTGTGTCTGTGTTTAAAATTATTTTACCTCTTTCATAAAAGCTTATTACATTGGTCTTCCAAGTTGATTTTTTAAAAAAATAAACAAACAAACAGAGCTTAAGGCATTTTAATAGCCAGATCTCCACAATATGCATGTATTGTGAAGCCATTCTCTCACTTGGAGGTGTATAGGAGCTATTTAGAAGGATCTTAAGCTATTCTGTGTGACCTGATAGTGAATTTAAAAAAAAAAGAAAGAAAAAAAGCTAAGTTCAGAAAGTCGATGAAATATTAATCTCATCAAAAGGGGAGCTTGACTATGTGACTTTAGTGCCTTTAAATATTTGATAATTTGTCCTTCAGGAGACTTCACTGATGTGTCTTAAATAGATATCTGTATATGGAACCCCATTCCTTATAGATTCTGAAGGCCAGTCTGGAACTCTTTCTCATATGAGATTTTGTTTCTGGACTTTTTTTTTTTTTTCCCCTGTCTCTGAAAGTTGGAAGGAGTAGATACAGAGATACTTTTTCTCATATTTCAGTTTGATCAAAAGAAGCGCATGAATTCTCCCATTTTACTAATTTCTCAGCACTTGAATCTCTATACAGTATTTTTATGCAGATGGGAATGTAGTTGTTCTAAGTACAAACTTAAATTTTAAAAAAAGGCAAGTTCTAGTCCTCTTGCCGGTGTGGACTCCATCTGGAGTTGTTAGGAAAGAAAGTGGAATTTACTCTAATTTATGTGTGTAAAGTACATTATTAAAAAGAATGGGATTTGAAAGGGCACATAGTAAAACCCATAACATTTAGCTGGTAACGTGGAGAGCTCAAAGCCAAGAAAAAAATACCACCAACCCATGCAAACCCTGAAATAGATTACAATGACCTCAGCCATTTTCATTTTCAAAAATAATAGCCATGATTAAAACAGGGAGTGTTTTACTTGGAACCATGTTCTTCTGCATTATTATAAAAGCTGTTTTGTGGTTAAAGAACTGTTTCATTACAGAAAAAGAAAGCAAGTGAAATTTTAATCAAATTCCTGACTCTTCAAAAGTACTCATTCTTGAATTACTTTTTATTCTGATTTTGGTTATTATTGTTACTCAATAGCAAACATGCATTTGGCTTGTATATTTAGCCACATCCTTGAATACTAATTTTCATGACAATTTTCAAGGAGAAATTTGTTTGGAAAAGAGATTTTATTAATTCTCTTAGTCAACACCTGCCTAGGAGTCAATAACTATATAACAGGAAGGACTAAAACTTCCTTAACTATGTTTAAGAACCTGCCTAAGGAGTAATTAATTTTGCATGTTAGGATTGTTCAAATGATGACATTTATGAAAGTCCTTGCAGGTAGCAGTTGGAGAGCTTTGGTGATGGGCAGTTTTACACAACAAATAAAATGAAGGCTTCCTGTGTGCTAGGCTCTGAGCATGGCAGACTGTTTCCAGCTCTCATTAACATTTCAAATGTGCACATCAGTATTTGGATCTGATGTGATCTCTGACTAAATAGTCAGGTCAGCTTCAAGTTATTGAATACTTCTTGTGAAGTGAGAAGAATAATAATAACACTGCTCTCCTTGGTATCTTTAGCTGTGACACAGAAGTAATTATACTACTCTCTTGGGTATCATTATTGGTGATGCAGGAATAATAACACTGCCCTCCTTGGGTATCTTCACTTGTGATGTAGGAGTAATAATACCAACTTTCTTGGGCTGCCATGAGGGTTAATCAGGATAAGGTTTTCCCAGTATCTAAGTCACATGCAATCATTCAATAAATCTTAATAACTTCCCTTCTGATTTATCAGTTAAATTTTCTGAAGAGGAAATGCTTTTGCTCTTCTTCTGTTTTATGTTTTTATGCAGTCTTATTTTTAGAAGTATTTGTATATCCATGGTAAACATTTTATATGACTTCTCAATAAATTATGCCCTCCAGAGAAATGTAAGTCATATCTAGAATTTGAATACATTTAAACTGCCTATACCATGCCAAACTGGGTGGTAAATGTATTTTGAAAACTTAAGAATAATTTTGCTTATTCTTTTCTTATTCGTTTATTTATTTATTTATTTTTGATGGGACTCAATGTAAAGTGAGATTTCAATCTTTCACCATAGATTTTGGCTTTGCATAGCTTTACAGTCTAAATTTAGTTGTGCGTGTTCTTCAGTTGTCATTAGACTAGAGTCCCTCCTGTATGAAAATTTAACTTAAAAATTTTTTTTTTAGTTGCTGATGGACCTTTATTTTTTAGTTAATTTATTTATATGTGGTGCTGAGAATTGAACCCAGTACCTCACACACACTAGGCAGGTACTCTATCCCTGAACTACAACCCCAGCTCTAAATTTGACTTATAATAGAAGAAGTTTGTAAGTCACTTTACTCTCCTGGCTGAGTTGCTTCTCCCTAAATGATGGGGTTGGACTAGAGCAGAGCTTATAAACTCAGAGATCTATAGGGATGGGTTTGCAGCTACAGTGAGTGAAGCAAGGTGGGTGGAAGGCCACTTTCTCTACTGTTTTTATTTTATTTTTTGATGCCCAGTCTTTGTATTCTGGAACAAGAGGGAGTGGTGGAGGCTGTGGCAAACTGGCAGGTTGACCCTTCTCTAAAGGAGCAGCTACGACTGAGTGCTAATTCACTGCTGCCATCTGGAAAAGGGGGCTCGGTGCTGCCGATTTCCAGTTTCTAAGAGAAGCCACAGTCTGTATTTTTTTATTTTTATTTTTATTTTTTTATAAAGAAGTACTTTATTTTTTTCATATTTAATTTGTTTATTTGTTCTCTTTAGGCTTACATGATAACAGAGTGCATTTTGATTCATTGTACATAGGTAGAGGATAACATATCAATTCTCTAGTTGTAAGTTGTATAGAATCACAACATATATGCAGTCATACATAAAGTTAGGGCTATGATGACCATCATATTCCACCACCTTTACTGTCCCCATGCCCTCTCCCCCTTACACCCCTGTGAACAGAGTTCCACCATTGTTCCCATGTCCTTCCCCACATTATGGATCAGCATCCACTTATCAACGTGTATTTTTTTAAATATTTTTTTTAGTTGTAGTTGGATGCAATATATTTATTTATTTATTTATTTATTTTTATGTGGTGCTGAAGATTGAACCCAGTGACTAATGCATGTGAGGCAAGCACTCTACCACTGAGCTACAGCTCCAGCCCCCACAGTCTGTATTTTTATGTGGATCTTCCCTACTTTAAAATGCTGATTCAGTATATATATATAAAAAGCCCAACCAAATACCTCTGACTGTAATATATAGTTCATGGACCCTGGGCTTGCAATGTTGCAATGTCTGGATTTGGTGTTTTCTAAGGTCCTTCAAAATTCCAGCATTTTACAATATCCATAAGGGTTCCTGAATACTACCTTGTGTTTTTAAGATCTATATCTTCCTCTCTACCCAAACTTAATGTGTGTGTGTGTATGTGTGTGTGTGTGTTTTGATAGGTGGAAGTACTTATTACAGAATCTGATATCTGTCCATTTATCTGGAAAAATAGTCTTCCACAGCCATGTTGTGTCTTTCTTTCCTTCCATGCCGCTCATCATTAATTGACTTAAAAAAATAAACTTAAGCATCCCCTCCTCCTCTCCTAGCCACTGGCCACTGTTCTTTCTTATTTCTCACTCAACCCAACTCTTTGATTTGTGGGCTGGGGAATGAGCAGTAGTAAATCATTAAGAGACAGTTGTCTATGGTTTTCCATGGTGAGAGAAAGCTTTTGGCTACTGTGGGTATTCAAAGGAAGACTTTGCTCCTGACTTCCTAGGAAGGTCCAGATGTCATGTCCTGTATATCTTTAACCAAAGAGTCCCACTGATTTTGAAAGACCTCAACCCAAGATGGAGAAATTAGCTTTTAGGGGATGACTGTGTTATTTGACAAAAGTGGCTCTCCTTACAGAAAGGTTGTATGTTCAGGGAATATTTGAAAAAAAAAATACATTTCATGAGCTGTATTTCTAGTAGAGGTAATAGGTGAATACCAGTGAAATTAAGTCCTGAGGATTAAAAGGGCAAAATATGGTGATGGAATACCAATATAATGGAGTCTCTCAATAAAGGTTGGACTAAGAAACTTATCTAAACTACAGCTGTAGTCAAGGGAGTTAATGAATACTTGTCACCATCAAATAACATTGTTGGGAAAGTTGTTACATAAGGCAGTGCTGGATAGGAGGATTTTGGGTAGTGAGGAACCATGGTCATAGGCATTGTTGATGGTTATCAGATACCTAGCTCCCAAGTTTTAATCTGATGTTGAGGCCTAAATACTTTAGCCTACCTGTTGAGGGTCTCTTACTCTTGAATCAGAAGAGTGTGAGGACACTGAGCCCAGGTTCTGAGTTAGATTTGCCTAAGTGGCTCCACCACTTATCAGCTGAAGTAAAAGGCAAGCCGCTTAACCTTCCTGTGTCTCAGTTCCTTTCTTATGGACTGGGATACTTCCTCATGTGAGGATTTGATCAACCAATGCATTTAGAACACTTTAAACAAAGTAAAAACTCAAAGTATGTTTACTATTGTTTTATTAACATTTTAGGCTTCTTCGTCTCCCCATCCAAGACAGGTCTGTTCAGCGTAAGTTTCCCATTCTGCTCTTCTCACTTTCTTTTGAGCTGACCCCTGTGTTTTGCGTTCTCAACTTTGGCTGAGATGTTATAATCTGTAAATCTATCCATATTGTACTTTGACCATCAAGATGTAATGTCTTCTTTAAGATTCATTTAAACCCTTACTTTTTTAAAATTCTTTTTCCATATTTTTTATTGGTGCATTATAATTGTACATAATCATGAGATTTGTTGTTACATATTTGTACATATACACTGTATAACAATAGAATTCAGCCAGTATCACTCCCTAGCACTTCCTCCCTCCCTCCCACTTTCTGCCTCCTGGCCTTTTTCCTCTACTGATCTCCCTTTGATTTTCATGAGATCCTCTCTCTCTGCCCCCAGCAACTATATTTCTTTTCTTTTCTTTCTTTTTTTGGTACCTAAGATTGAACCCAGGGGTGCTTAACCACTAAGCCACATCCTCATCCCTTTTTATATATATTTTTGGTTTTGAGACAAAGTCTTGTTATGTTGCTTAAGGTTCTGCTAAATTGCTGAGGCTGGCTTTGAACTTGCAATCCTCCTGCCTCAGCCTTCTGAGCTGCTGAGATTGCAGCTGTGCACCACCGTGCCCAGTCATAATTTCTTTATGTCATTTTATTCCAATAGTACGGAATTATCTTTACCTACCATCATTTTGGCATTTTACAATATATTCCTTGTCTTCATGGTATTGATCTTATTTTTATGGCTAAACCTTGCAGAGCCTATTTCTGTTTTGGGTCTAGTACAATGTTTTGCATATGGCAGTTAGCAATACAATTAGGTGACAGTGGTTAGCGATAAGCTTTGGTGGATTATGTGAACTCCTTCAACTTCTTTGCCTGCAAAACCTGCACAGTTAGGTAATGTCAGCACTAGAACTCTGGGATATCTGACACTTTAATTGCATACTAAATCCACAATTGGCCAGTTTTGACAGTGATAAACCACCTGGAAAGCACATTTGGAAAGTAGAGTATTATTCCTAATTTTCACCAATAATGTTTCTCATTTTGCCAGGGCAGGTATAACCCATGGCTCCACACTTAAATCACAAATTGTTATTGATCTACATTTGATCTTAAACCCTTCACTGGACCTGATTCTGGAGAATGTCAGTGGAGTCAAGGTAGAGATGGTGAAACAATTTGTGGACTTACGTTATTCCTAGGGATTTGGGGCTATTCATCTTACAAAAGTCATTAGTAGCTAATTTTTTCCTAAATCCTCACCCCAGTTTGGGCACTTTTAATATAGAACATAGGATCAAGAATTTTGCTATATACTTTAATGAATGTTTATGATTAAAGATTCTTTTAGACAATTTAAGGCTGACAGATGATGTTGTGTTGACTCTTATTTAACTCCACTTGCTCAACTCTGTCCCCTTAATGGTGGTGCACATGACTTCTCTCTCTTTCCCCATTCTTCCACCTCCACTCCCTGTTTCACGAATTTCTCATTTCCCTGGAGAAAACAGGACCGTTTGTGCCTGGAAAACTGTCCTCAAGCCCTGAATGGTTATAGGGTTTCAGTGCCTGTCCCAAGTTTTTTCACCAACACCAGCCAGATGTGATTTTTTGTTCTTTTATTAAGGACTGCTGTGTAGTCAAGGGAGCTGCTTTAAATAGAGGTAGAGAATAAAAGTCACAGGTTTTATACTTTGGTGCTGACTATGGACTTCAGCTTTGGTGAGAGCTATGAAATTAATTAGTAATAATAGGTTTCAGTGTAAAATTGTAACTGAAATGAATGGAGGGATGTAAGGGCTATTTTGTTTTCTACTAGGTCATGATTTTTGATCTTCTTTTGGGTCCCAGACCCCTGTAAGAATCTGATGAAAGTCATGGAGGCTGTTTCCAGAAAGTTCCTGTACACCTAGAGATTTTCAGCAGTTCATGGATTAAATTCCAGTCATAAATAGGATGGGAGTTCACCTGTGTGTTCAGACTTGATTCAGTCTATGTTTATTATATAACATCTTAAAATCCTTATCAATCTTTTCCCATCATCTTAGGAATGTTATTTTTTCTGATTACAAAATTTATGTACATTACATAATTTAAAAAGTGTATAAAAGTGTGTCATATGGAACATGAAAGTTCTTTTCATCTTTTCCTTTGTCATACAGTACCTGCAGATGGCCACTGTTCATCTTTTAATGTAAAATTCTGCACATTTTTTCTTTATGCAAATGTGAGCACATACTTAGATATAGATTTACAACTTTTTCCAGCAACTAGTTTTTTCTTTTTAAAACTTAATATAGACTCAGAACTTTGATCTTGTTGGTATGTGCCAATCTAACCTATTCTTTTTAAAGGCAGCAGATCTTTCATTGTTGGGACATAGTTTGCTTTATTGAACTAACCCTCTACTGATGACATATGTTTAGTTTCCAGTTTTCAGAATAGAATAGATAGAGAAGTTCCCCAAATCAGGACTCTAGGGAAAATGAAAGTGAAGACTACAATTAAAGGAAGCTCACAGTTCAGGGTGAAGTGTGCTGGCCTCTGCCATAGGGCCACAGTGGGGGTTTGGGGAGGTCACAGAGGGTTGCCTCACCCTGTCAGGACAGATCAGATTTCCAAGCATCTTTACCCCCTGGAGGATCAAGGATCAAGGGTCTAAGTCCAGAGCTAAGGTACATCTTTGTAAAATCCACTGATATGTGTGTGTGTGTGTGTATATATATATATATATATATATATATATATATATATATATATATAAAATATCTGTGACATATATATATAATATGTATAATATTATATATATAATATCTGTGATATTTCAGGCTCACTGAATTGTTCTGGACCTCATAGTTATGCCCCATTTCATTTTCTCCTGCTGCTTAGAACAGGCCATAGCTGAAATAAACACATATAGCCCCAACTGGATAACCAAGTTGTTGGGATTTCAAATTTTTAAGACTTTGTGATTTCCTTGTTTGTGTGGTACATTAGGATCACGATACCTTATCCCTTAAGCCAAATGATGCAACTAAGTGAATGCAGAAGGGTTCTGAAGTCAATCAAAACCCTTTTTGATATTCTTTTAAAAAATTACCCACAGTAATGTCTAGCCTATGAATTGGAAAGACCATTTTTATAGAAAAATGTTTTTCCCTGGGTAACCAGACTATGGGAAAATTTTTATAATGGAAACTATCTCTTGCTTTTAACGATAGCATAAAAAATATGACAGGATAATGTTACACACTAAAGCCCATCAGATGCAAAATTCCAATTTTGATTATAAGTTATAAACCAGGATAGAGAGACTTCTGAAAAGTGGTTTTCTTTGGCAATGATGTTGTTGATTAAATATAAAAAATTCAGAAAAATTAGTTCAGCTCATGCCTTTACACAGAAGGTTACAAAAAGGAATATCTGGGATTTGGTTCTACTGGGAACTATTTTGCTTATTAAAGCTTATTGGATTATATTAGATTAAAATATTAGATTAGACTAGAAAAAGTACAAAAAAATTACAATTTAGTGATATAAATCTTTTTAGGAATTAATTTGCTTTGCAAATTTGATTCCTTAGAGTTCAGTATTTGTTCTAAATTTATATACATATATAATATTTATGGATACAGAAAGGTTATTCCATGGGGGCATTACTCTAGTTAACATTTTCAAAGTATATTTTAAATTAGATCAATCAAACTAAGTTGATAAATAGTTATTGAGTGGTATATATAAAACATGATGAACAAAATTCTAGAAACTCAGTTTTCTGAAAGTGTTGAGAGTCAACATCTGACAGACATATATATGCCCCTGTCAATGGTTTATTAATAGACATAAAGGTGACCATGTACCTGTTGGATGGTTATCAGTGACTGCAAAGTGGTTACATGAGTTTGGAGAATTGGGTCCTATGCCTATCTTTCCTTCCAAGCATTTTATTCTCCAGATATTTTTGTTAATATTGTAAAGCCACATGCCTGAAAAGCTCCAGTGCCATTTCACATGTTTGGGGTCTTCCATCTGAAAATAATACCACACTTCATTTCTCTTAATACCTGTCAGATATGGAGGTGTTTTGTTTTGTTTTGTTTTGCCTGCTTCTGCCTCACTGAGTTACTTGCATGGAATTACGGATAAGATTTTAATTCAAGATACCTGAAAAAAAAGAGCCAGGTGCTTTATAAATATTTGCTGCTGGTGACGATCACACATTCATTCCACAGCTCTTTGTGGTGAAGGGAAGGCAGCAGTTAACCAGACAAGGCTCCTGTCCACATGCAGCTCATATTCTGGAGGAGATAAACGTGGAGAGTCATAGAGCTCCAGACATGGACTTGTATTATGAAGAAAGTAAATCAGGGTAACTTGCTAGAGAATACCCAGGGACTTTATTTCAGAAAGGTAATTGGAAAGACCTCTCTCAGGAGGTGACACTTGAGGAGGATGTTTATTAAGCGTTTGACGTTTGGCTTATTGACACTTGGAGAAGGGCAAGCGTATCCTCCTGCCTTGTTTTCTCTCTGTCCTAGGGCAGAAGCAAACAATGGGTAAAAGCCATAAATAAGATTTATTTCAGTTTTGTCAAGTGCATTTATAGACACCATATATACATTTAATTGACTTCACAGCCTAGGAGCCAGGACAAAGATGCTTGTCTGTCTTCCTTTATAAATGGAGGGAATGGGACTTTGGTGTTTGATCTGCAAATGTTGGGCAAGAGGCAGCATCAGAAAACATTTTAGATTTTTGGACTCAATTCTGTACAGTTAAATATTTATTGAACATACATTAAGAAACTCAAGGCAAGCACTATGTTGGGTACTGAGCATTCAAAGAGAAATAAAATAAAATAAGATATATTTCCTGCCCTTGAAGAACTTAGATTTTGTTGGGAGAGGCAGATATATAAACAGACAATTTTAATACAGGAGGGTAAGTGCAAGAACAGGGGTAATAGATTAATTCCCACTGAACAACAATGGTCTAGAGTGGTATGTGACAAATGGCATATACTCTTTTCTATTCTAATATATTTTTGTTGCAGTATTACGGATCAAAAAGTGTTCATCTTTGAGCTGTATCCCCAGCCCTTCACATCTATTCTTGCAAAAAATTTTAATATCCCACGTAGTTAGAAAAAATATATGTTTCAAATTTGAGGATTAAAGTTGAATGTGTTTTAAGACAAATTTCTAAATCTATCTTCTGAGCCTTCAAATGTCTAATATTAGATGGACAGTAAGTGTTTCCTTTTTTTTTCTTTGGTACCAGGGATTGGGCCCAAGGGCACTCAACCACTGAGCCACATCACCAGCCCTTTCTTATATTTTATTTTGAGATAAGGTCTCACTAGGTTGCTTATAGCCTCGCTAAGTTGCTGAGGCTGGCTTCAAACCTGCGATCCTCCTGTCTCAGCCTCCCAAGCTGCTGGGATTACAGGAGTGCACCACCACACCTGACTTCAATTAAGTGTTTCCTGTAAGGTTCACCCATCACACCTGTTGGGGACATGCTGATAGTAATGAGTAAAGTGCAGGATGTACTTCAGGTGTGTGCCCCAGAGCCTTGGGTCTGTGGATAGGCAAATTTCTCTTCCCATGTTCACCAGTATCAGTGTATTTTTTGTGCAAGTTTTTTTTTTTGGTAACCTTTCCTCATCACTATTCAAGAACAAGTTCTTTTTGGAAGATCTCAAAGAATTTTCCCTACCTCCTTGCCACTTGTGGCTCTGAGAGCAAAAGATCTGACCAAAATGCCCAAACTGAAGTTTCCATGGTTTCAAAAGGTATGTGTTGCTTCCAGGTTCAATTTTTATCCAGTGCAAGGTAGTGTGACATAAAGACTGACATGATCTCAGAGAAGTGTCTTGTCTCTCAGGCTAGCATGTGATTTTGTTGTTTATAAAAAGCACAAATAAGAATAAAAAGCACTGCCCTCTCTTTGCCAACCCTCTTGCTGAGCTGGGTGAATGGGTCCAAGCCAATGTTCCAGCCACTAGCCTTGGCACAGAAGTCAGTGCATCCAACATCATTACCACTGGGCACAGTTTAAGCAAAACTCCCTATTTGCCTGAATGCATAAGATGCTAGAGACTTAAGCATCCTGTTGACAGTGCTGCAATATTAAAAGGTGTGCGTAGATGTTTGACCCAGGAAGCCGCCTTGCATCTTTGTTTCTTTGACTTAAAAATAATGTGGAGATGGATCTGAAGAGGATGGGAAATGTCAAGGTAAAAAGTGTTATGTGTCTAGGGGTTTCAAAGGGCCTCACAATCTGTATCAGATCTCTCTCTTCCTGCCCTTGAGTGATGGTAATCTCAGTCACCAAGGTTTTACCTTCAAGAAAAGAAAATACTCTGATATCTAATACAATAAGCTGCATCTTAGTCAACCTTCCAAGTGAATCCCTGGTGTTGGCCAGGACTTATAGACCATTTCAGGGGTGTGTGGAATGCGACTATATGTTTCCTTCTACTACTTGTAGAGTTTGCCTGACTGCACCGCTGGATCTCATTATGCAGGCTAGATCATTACTAACAACTTTCCTAAGAGGAAAATGCCATCTGCGTTGGCTTAAGCCCTATCCACCTTGAAGTTAGGTGTGATCATCTCAAAAGTATATTTTGGGTGTCATGGGCATGATTTCTGGTGGATGATAGTGTCTGGGGAGTCAGGACATAGTGGTCTGAATCCTACCTTTGCTACTCACTGATGTGGTATTAACCCTCTGAAGCCTCAGTGTCTTCAAGTATAAGATAGGGACAACATCTCTGCTTTGGCTTCCTTCAGACTAGTAATGTTAAACTATTATAACATATGTGTAAGCTCTTTTTTATGTGCAAGTTTTTATAAATTGCAAAGAGCTATGCAAATTTAATGTCCTATAAATTCTGGAAATTATAGAATATTGAAAATGATAAGGGTAAGAGTATAGATTCTGAAGCCACATTATTTAGGTTGAAGTCTTGGCTCTACCCCTACCTAGCTGTGTGGCTGTGGACAAGTCATTTAACCTTTCTGTGCCTTAGTTTCTTCATCTGTACAATGGAGATAATTTATATATATATATATATATGCATATATATATATTTTAGTTGTGATGGACACAATATCTTTATTTTATTTATTTGTTTTTATGTGGTGCTGAGAATTGAACCCAGTGCCTCATGCATGCGAGGCAAGCGCTCTACCACCTAGCTACAATCCCAGCCCTCTACAATGGAGATAATTTATAATAGCAACAATTAGTAATGATACCAGTCAAAGTTATTGAGTTTTCATGTGTTATTGCAGTTAATCCTCACTCCCCCTGAGGTAGTGATATTGTTGTCATGGTTTAAAGATGAAGGTTCTGAAGTTATGTTCTGAAATTATTTGCCCAAGGTCTCTCAACTTTAAGTGCAGAGCCAGGATCCAAACTTTGATCTGCTTCAACTAGAGCCCCCAAATTCAATTTGAACACTCTACTGCCTTATTTTTTCTAACCAGAAATAAAAGTAGAACATCATATTTCCTGGGCATTCTAGAACTCATAAAAGGTAATTAGATTTTGGATTAAAGATACCTTAAAGAAATGATTCATAACACCCTTAGTAAAGAGGAATTTTCCTGCAATTTATATGAGTAATCTTCTTTTTATGACAGAGACTAGCCATCTCTTTGTCTTTCATTTTCCTCCTAGAGTTATCTGCAGTGTGGTTTTCCAACACATTATGATTTTAGTTTTATTCAGGGAACTCTACAAATCTTTGGTGAATGAATGACTTCATTACTTCATTGCCTGAAATCACCAACTAATTATACCTTACAACTTACCAGTGGATGGTGCTGGATTCAGATTTCCACTCTCCAAACAAGGTATTGGGACTATAAATTTGCCCAACCTCACCAGCATATTTTTAAGGCAAGGAAAACAAGCCACAGATTTCTGAAGCTTTCCTTTTGTACATTTGAAATCAAGTCCTGTTCACTCACTCTCGACTTTGTTTTAATATCCAAATCACTTGGGCCTTGCAACAAACAGTTTGGCTGGTTGCATAACTGAATGATCTGTGGGAGTGAAATAATGAGAGCACCAACTCGCTCTCAGAACTGGTCTTCCCTTGCCTTGCTTTTAAAATTATTTTTGGGGAGAGAACAGTGGGCAAGTTAGAAGGTAACAATAACTTTCAAATGCAGCTGCACAGAATCACTTGAAGAGCTTAAAAACACTATCCACCCACAAACCAATAAAATCAGAATCAGTGGGAGTGGAGCTCAGGCAGTGGGAAGCAATGCAGTCCTGGACATGAGAAATGGGAAGAGGTCATTTTTCTTCTTTTTCTTTTGGTCTTGAGGACTGAACCTAAGGGTGCTTTCCCACTGAGCTGCATCCCCAGCTCTTTTTATTTTTATATTTTATTTTTTATGCTCTCACTGCATTTCTGAGATTGGCCTTAAACTTGCAATCCTCCTGCCTCAGCCTCTGTGGTTGCTGGGATTATGGGCTGCCCAACTGCTCCAGGTGAGAAGGAGGTCATTTCAACTAAAGAACAGTGAGATGGAGGAGTGCCTCCAAATGCCACCCTTGGGGGAATTCTTTGATGGTTATATATGTTTTAAAGCATGGCTTCCTTTTAGTTTTTATAGCTATGGGGATGACTTCACATCTAGCTCCATGAACTTACTTTCTGCCTGTGATTTTCTACCTTCGTAGCAGCAATAGGGAAGAAATTTCCAGGCCATTGGTGGAAAGAGTTCCAAAGATGGGTGATCTTTGGAGAATCCAGAAGTCTGGTATACTTTTGACCATTTTGATATGGTGGCTGTATCGAATGAGACAACAATGTTTTTAGGTTAAACATCAACAGCAATACAACCCCAACAACAGAATCCACAACTGCTTTGTGAGCCAGCACTTTAATATTGGCATCTGCTTTTGTCTTTCGGTTTTCTAGAATCCCAGGCATCAATGTTTCTGCCATTCTTCCCATACAAATGTGGTGCTGGGAATTCTGAAGAATGTATATAGGAAACCAGAAAATGAAATGTAAAAAAAACGAACAAACAACAACAGAGGTGTCTAGTTAGAAATATACAAAACAGGGGCTGGGATTGTGGCTCAGTGCTAGAGTGCTTGCTTTGCATGTGTGAGGCACTGGGTTGGATCCTCAGCACCACATAAAAATAAATAAAGATATTGTTCCATCTACAACTAAAAAATATTAAAAAAAAAAAAGAAATATATAAAACAGAAGAGTAGGTTTTTGGGCTGGGATTGTGCTATATATTAGGAAGTTTGGACATGGAATGCCAGAGGCCCTTATGCCTGGTTGGTTTTAATAAATGCTATCAGTCACTCACTTCCATATACACGAAAATTCATTAAATAAACTCTTTTGTTGTTTTTGGACAGTCCAAGTGTGTTCAGTTGCACCTGAGTGTACATTTGGTCAGTGTGCCCACTGCTTCTGGAGGTTTGTTTAAGCTCAGTGGGGTGGACACCAAAACAGGCCGTGTTAAGGAACCCAGATGTTTGTTCGCACGTGTGTGAAGGAGAATCATTTTGCTGAAAGAGAGCCCTGAGCCAGGAAAAAGATGTGCATGTGTGTTTATAGACTGTGTGCTAGTGTGTATCTTTGGATGCTTGAGGGCCTCCTTCAGTTTTAATTTTAGCTGTATGTTTCAAAATTATTAACTCTATTGCACAAATCCTCTGAGGAATTTCATTTGAATGCTACAGCTTAGTTCAGAGATGTTTAATCTAATCACCCCTTTGTGATTTACCCCCCCTCAGATTGATCACTTGCACTTTATAATTTTTAGAATATTCTTTGAACCAGATGTAAAGGGATAAGGTGGTTCAATTTTCTTAAAGAGAGATTAAAGCCACATCTTTATAAGAGTTCTGAATGATTATTTTTTATTATAATGCCAGTATAAAATGAATAAAAAATCTAAAAATAGAGGAACCCAGAGTACAATTTTCTCGTTTCAGAAGCAGGGCTTCAGAATCATGATTATTTGCAAAAACCTGTGTATTTTAAGAGTAGTAGAAGCTACAGTGCAAAAGGAGGTTTATAGTGTGATGTACGGTGAGCTAGAAAAAGTCGAATGATTTTATTCTGCAATCAGGGCTTGAAATAAGAACGATGAGGGTAACTTTTCCAGGCCACCTGTATCAGAGGTGTGGAACTCCCTGGCTTTTTTATGTTTTAGTGCTGGACTGCATATATCCACTGTGGTCAGAGAAAGGTTTTTTTTGGTAGTGCTGGTGATTGAACGCAGGGCCTTGTGCCTGTGAGGCAAGCGCTGTACCAACTGAGCTACATCCCCAGCCTAAGAGAAAGTTTTGTGATTTATTTTATGGAAGTTGAGTATGTCTAGTTGAGGGTCATCTTATTCACTACAGTGAAAGTATTCATTTCCTTTTCACTAAGTATTGTGTCTGTCACAGAGCTCTTTAAATACCATTAAGATGACATGGGAAGCTGTGTTTTAAAAGGTGGTCTGCCTATTAGGAATCCACTGGAGATGAAGGCGCAAGGCCAGACCAGAGTTGTCATGGTGCCTCAGTTAATGTTTTCAAAGCTTCCACTTGGTGAATGATTTTGGATGAAGGATTCTTTTAATAATTTTATAAGTGACCTATTTCTCCTTTTTGGAGCCTCTGTTTTGAGAGTAAGCAGAAGGAAATGGTAGTACTAACAAAACTGGTTTTTGCTAATTCACACTTTTCTGCCCTTTGGATTATGGGAGTGAGGTAAGAGGCCATGGCCGTGCGAGGATGTGGAAGAACATAGAACATAGGTGTGTAGCAGACAGTGGATATGCAAAGTGGGGCGATGTGGTGTCTCATGAGAGGGTTTGTGTAGAAAGCACAGTGCTAACAATTCAATATTTCAACATTCATATTTAGGGATTCACATATTTCCATGAGTAGTTCTGTGGAAAGGAAGTTTAGCAAAGTCAGATTGATGACTGATGTAATTTAATTAGACTCCAGCTTCATAAATATGCAATGTTATTTGAATGAGAAGTTGAATCATTAGGCTCCCTGAGAAAAATGGCAATTGGTTTGCTTCAGAGTTGGTGGCAGACGTTTCTCCCATGGTATAAGTGGGTAAAATAATTCAGTAATTTAAAAAGTAGAATAAAGGCTAAATTCTATCGACCAGTTAGAGAAACTGTTTGTAGACATTTCTTACCCTCCTTTGCAGCTCTCTTTTCTAGTTTTGCAATGGCAGGTATTTCTTTATTGAACCAAGCTTTCTGTCTTGGCTTTGAGAGATGCTATTAGATGTTCAACACCCGCTGGCCCCTGGCCCCCAATAATTTCACACTGCCCTGAATCCTTTGCGTGGTGCATGGTGGCTTGACTAGCATACGCGGCGCAAACTATTAAGACTTTATAATGATATTAACGTTATAGTTGACCAAAGAGACTTACTTTTTTTTTTTTTTTTTGATAAGTTGGCAGAATGAGGTAGGGGAAAGGAGTATGAGAGTACTTTTTCTTTTCTTTTTTTTTTAACCTGTTACTAAACTCAGGCCAGGGAAAATACCTGAAACTGTGTGAATGGACAGGCTTCCCTTGAGGATGATTTGGCCTTGTGTAGCATGTTAGTGCCCTCCCCATAGCTGTGGTGGCTCTGGTCCAGCAGTTGGCTTTTTTCTCTTTTGTCTTCTTTTGGCTTTGTCTTTACATCTGGCCAATATTCTTTCCTTTTCACTTTTTTTAAAAAAGATTATTAGTTGGCTCAAGAACCTACTCTACAGTTGATGAATTTGCAGTTTTCTTAATGTTCCATCAGTTATTTGACCATTTTAAAATCCCATTTGCAAATATTTTCTTCTTCCTTGTCTTCCCTTCATGTTTGAAATGGGTAAAGCAGAAGTTTTATTTTTCATCCTTACTTTCCCCAGTCACCATCTGTAGTATCCCTGTATTTTCTATAAGCCATTCCATTAGATTCTTTGCTGAAATGAAATATATGATTAATAAATGGGAAGGCCCTTACTGGTGATTGATAACTACTCTTAGAAATACTGTCATTTGCAATTCATTAAATGCCTTATTTGCCATTTATATTTACTGAAAATTGATACTCTAATGTATTAGTTCTTTCTCAATGACAGATCACTGGTAAATGTATAATTAAAAGAGAGCTTAATTCCAATTTGTCTTCATTTCTCCCTGAAATAATTTTACAGCTGTCAGATGGACCTTCTCCATTCCAATGTGTTCTTCTTTGCCAATGCCCACAATTGTTCTTTTATTTATGAATTTCTTTCCTTAGGGCAATGTCATCTTGTCAAAAGAACTCATATTCAAATTCTGCCTTTGTCATGGGCTGTGAAATGTTATACAAATAGTTAATAGCCCTCAACTTCGGTTTTCTCATCTGTAAAGTGGCAGTGAGAGTATTTATTTTGCAGAATTGGCATGAGATTCAAATGACATAATGCATTGGAAAATGCTCTGTTGGCTGAAAAATGGCATCTACATTGATGTTGAATTAGCCAACATGGTCCTCTAGCTCCTTTGAATAAAATGCTTGTGATGAGGCTTCATACTTGTAGAATAACTTGCAGGGAAAATGCAAACCTAGCAAAGGCAAGTCAGGAAATCTTTGGTGAACAGTGCCAAGACTCTCTGCACAGCAGCCAGAGCCATGAGAAGGTGCAGCCTTATCAATAGGAGTTGGCTCGGTGGGGTTAAAGTCACACAGAAATGCTGATTCATCCACTGATTCATCCAGACATGTGTCCTGTGCAAATAGAGAGCAATAGGTACGTGGATTAATTTTCTTTCAGTTGGCCTAGTCCTGAGATAACTGAGTGTTCTCCTACTTCTGTTCACTGCTATGACTTCAACTTATTTCTTTAGACCTTAGAACCTGGTCTCCTCACTCCTTAATCATGCTCTGGTCTGAATTGTTCAGCACATGAGGCTTTCTTGATCACTATACAGATTTCTTTTCATTTCCTGCCACCATCTTGTTTTCTTTAACTTCAATCTTAGGGTAACCATAAGGATCCTATGTAAAAAGACTTGAACTCCTTCAGTGCTGCCTCTTCCTGCTCAGGGAGGCCTGGTATGTCACTGCTATCGCTTCAGACAGTTGTCAAAGTCTTTTTAAGGCCTCTGTTATCCCCCAGAGTGTCTGCTCTGCTCCTCCAGAGTAGCATGTATTGATTAGGGTGAGGAAGAGTGATATAAGATTGGGATCACCTCCTAATTTTGGTGAGGTCAGATCTTGAGTTATGGGAAGTATAACTTTTGGACTTATGGGAAGTGTAACTTTTGGGAACAGAACACAAGTTTAAACGGTGTCTGCTACTTAGTAGTAGCTCTGTGACCTTGGATGTTAACTTTGCTTCTGTAAGACAGAGATGAGACCACGTACTTCATAGTGGTGCCATGATGCCTCCATGAGATCATATTTGTACCATGTGTGCTTAGCACTTTGAAATCGCCCATATAATTTTCCTTTTCAGTCCTATACCCTCTGTAAAGCTGTGAACATGACCATCAGCCCTTAGAGATTAGATGCCCCAAACAAATATTAGAATAATGCAGATAGATTGACATAGTTCTGTAGCCAGTTTTCGCTTAAATTCCATTAAAGCATCAATATTTTCCCCCCTGGTTCTGCTCTGTCAGGCCCTTAGAAGTATTTTCAGTGGTAAAAAAGTAGTAAAGTATTTTGGAGTAGTAAAACACAATGTTTTGGAGAAGTCTTTTCAGTACTTATTTATTGACAGCCTGATTTCTTTCAGTCTTGGATGAACTTACTTTCAGATTCTGCTCTGTGTGCCCGTAAAAAGGTTGAGTCTAATTATTCTTTAGGGCCTCAATTTTTCTTTTAATAGATAATTTAGAGTTTTTCAATTTTAGATATGGTGACAGACTTTTACTGTTCAAATAAAATATTTGTATACTTTTTAAAATTAAAATTTGAATAAAATATTTGAAGATTATTTACATTAAATATTCGCTGCCTTTCCTAGGAGAGAGTAACACTTCCCAGCCTTGTGACTCCAAGTTTTCTCTGACCAATACTTGTGAAAGAAATTTTTAAGATTCAGCTGTGGCTCATCGTGTTGTATGTTTTTCTTATTGTCACAACAGCAAGAGTGTTCCAGATAGAGGATAAGCAGCCTGAGACTGAGGGAAGATGAAGATGAGGCATCGTTGACCTAGAAAGGACACATAGCAGAGCACTGGCAAGAAATAAACTTATGTTATGAGCACTGAAATTTTGAGGCTTACCTGTTATGGCAGCATAACTTAGTCTATTATGACTGGTATGGGTATAAATATTTGCAAATGTTGACTAATGTTTTATTGATGTGCCAATTACCTATCCTACCTCAATATGTGGGGTTTAATAAATTCTGTTAAATGATAATTGTTTTAATTTATTCACTTTCCCTATATAGATTACAGGAGTTTCACATACAATGAAGTGAAGATAATAGTTGTTAATAGCAAAAAACAAATTTAAACTGGTGTAAAAGTAAAGGGAGCTTATTAGCTATGAAACTGAAAATGTAAATGTAGATCATGCTTCAGGCATAGTTGGATCAGCATTCTGGTTCCATTTATCCATTGTTGCTCTTGGCACTTCTTTGCTCTGTGTTTTGGCTTCCCTTTCAGACTGTTGCAAAATACTTTACTACATGCGATCTTACTTATATTCAGTTGGAAACAGAAGGCTACTTTTTTTCTAAAAATTTTGAAAAAATAACAATCTTCTCTTTAATTGGACTGACTAAATATGTCAGCTTCTGAAGACACTCTTGTGGCTAGAAGAATACTATGAACTGATTAGCTCTGACCTGGGATATGTGCCTATCCCTGAAACCAAACCAGAGCCCATCCCTGGAACTTGGAAGGATGTTATATTACTATGAGAAAGCTAGATGATTGTTTTAGTCAGCTTTTGTGTTGCTGTAACCAAAATATCCAACAAGAACAACTTAGAGGAAGAAAAGTTTATTTGGAGCTCATGGTTTTAGAGGTCTCAGTTCATGGATGGCCAACTCCATTGCTCTGGGCAAACTGCACGTCATGGGGGAAGGGCCCAGCAGAGGAAAGCTTCTCATCTTGTAGGGGGTCAGGAAGCAGAGAGAGGGGAATGGAGAAAAAGATCACAGGGAAGATAAACCTTCCCGGGCACACCTCCCCCGTGACCCTCTAGTAACTACCTGCCAATAGTTACTACCCAGTCCATTCAAACTAGGATGGACTGATCCGGCACAGACATCATAATCCAATCATTTCATCTTCAAACATTCCTGTACTAATACAGGAGCTTTTGGGGAGACACCTCATATCCAAACCATAACCACTCTATAACAGATAAATACAGCATTCTCTCTGACTTAATAACCATTTATTTCTTAGTCATGTCAGAGACTAATATTGGTGTTGTTAATCTTAATGACTGATTAACTTCCAGGAGGCTTTTTAGGAACCATGAATTTTTATATCTTAGAGTTCCTTTGTATTCAACACAGGGCTCCAAAAGCTGTTGAAAAAAGGGAAAGATCTTGAGGAAGACCATCTACTTCTTAACCACTTTAGCTTGGAAATGACACACATCATTGTTGCTCACATTCCATTGGTGGGAACTAGTCATGTCACTCCTTTTAGGTCAAGAGAAGTATGAAGTGTGAGGTTATCCCTTGACTGGGCATCTCCTTCCCGGCGTGTACTCCACACCCTGGAAGGGAGCGTGGATCTTTGGGGTCAACCAGCCCACTCTGCCACAGATGTTAATTCCACCCATGTAGCACAAAGGGAGAGGAATGGAGTGAATGTTGGGAAGGCAACTAACCATATCAACCACACCAGGAAACCTGGTCTTGATGTCAGACAGGCATTGATTTGTGCTGAAGCAGATGTGCAAACCCTGCATTGCCTATTGAACTGACCTATGTGATCAAAAGTCCATGTGTTACTTGAAAATCACTTCAGAAAACTCCAAACTAGTAAGTACATGATTATTTGAAGGACGTCAAGATCCTCTGTCTGGAGAAGTAATTGAGGGCCAAGGCTCAGGTGTGGTGGGATGGGGGTGCTCTTTCTTAGGGTGCTGTGCATGATAGCGGGGGGTAAACACATCAGTTATGTGCAGGAGGATGGCTGGGAACAAAGTCAGCAGATCATGTTCACGAGGCTCACACAAAGAGGCTGTGTGGAAGTAGAACTAGACTATGAAATTCACGTTGAGTCTTGAGTGATAAGACATAACAGAATAGTGAGAAGGGATGAATAGTTAGGAGGGAGGAGGCTTTAAGACATTTCAGAATGGTGTAAAAATGCTAGTAAAACACTTGTAAGTGCTCTGAGTACTTGGGCAGACCAATGCAAGAAAAATACAATTCAATGTGATTATCTATGGTGTCAAAGTTTTTATATCAAGTTCTTGAATGTGTATGAAATTTGTGTGAATTTTTCTTTCTTTTTTTCATTTTGAACTGGGGATTGAACCCAGGGTAGCTTAGCCACTGAGCCACATTCCCAGCCCTTTTTATTTTTTATTTTGAGACAGGATCTTGCTAAGTTGCTTAGGGCCTCGCTAAATTGCTAAGGCTGACTTTGAACTTGCAACCCTTCTGATTTAGCCTCTTGAACTGACTGGGATTACAGGCTTGTGCCACCATGCCCGGCTTTGTATGAATTTTTCTTATCCTTCAAGTATCAGATTAAATATTTCTTCTCCAGAGACACTTCTTTGATCAGAATTTTTTCTACCCTCTATTACTTCTTTATTACTGTACTTCATGTTAAAGTTGTAATCATTTGTTTGTTTAATTTATAGAGTCTATCTCTCATTCTAGATTGCATTCTAGATGGGAGCAGAAGCAATGTCTACTTTGACCCCAATTGTATACCCATTACCTTGGAATATGTATGGAATAATATTTTATGAGTCCATGGTTGTAAACATCTATTGATTTTTTTTAATTTGAAGAGTGGCTCCTCCAATCAAATTAAGACTTTAAAACTTCAAGAAATTATCTCAAACTTTTAAAACTTAAAGATCACAAATAATGAATTTGTGATTTATTGAAAATTTTGGTTGAGTAGATTTGAAGTTAAGTAAGATTTTACTGTTGTGTGATATTCTCCAACAGTCTGAGCTAGAAAGTAGTGCCAGAGAATTTAAATCTTCTGGCTGATATTTACTTCAGAGTTTGAAGCCATATACAGATCTCCAATATCTGCTGCCCAGGACAACTTGGCTGTAAGTCATTGGGAGTCCAAAGTCATCCTTAGCATATTTAGACCTAGAATAAAATAGATTCTGATATTCATATTCTCCTACTTGGGTCTAATTCCAGTTCTTTATTTCTAGGTAAAAATGAACCTGAAACTTAGTGATTTAACAGTTTATTTCTTATAGTTATGGGTGTTGATTGAATTAAACTGGGTGGTTATCACTTTTGATTTTATGTAAAAGCAGTCAGACTTTGGCTAGGGCTGCAGTCATTAGAAAACTACTGAGCTGCACATTCAAGATGCGATGGTTGCTGCTTTCTGGCTATTAGAGCTCACCTATGGCTCTACATGACTAACGTGTTTGCATATGGCTTCTCCATATGGTTTGTGCTTCTCATAGGATGCTGATTGGATTGCTGATGGGAGCATCCCAAGCTGCAGTGCTTTTTACGGCCTAGTGAAACTGGAGTTGCTTACTCGATTCACTGTTTCTGCTGG
Organism: Geosciurus inauris; assembly: GCA_004024805.1. Classification (NCBI taxonomy): domain Eukaryota; kingdom Metazoa; phylum Chordata; class Mammalia; order Rodentia; family Sciuridae; genus Geosciurus; species Geosciurus inauris. The sequence continues at coordinate 76,293 of PVHX01006141.1, read as the reverse complement.
CAGGTGGGGTCGGCACAAGCTGCAGGCCTCCGCAGCTCCGAAGTGTTGCAGCTCTCAGTGGCAGGCCATGCCATGCAGTGTTGCAGCAGAACCCAAGATATGGCCTTAAGTTTCTTCTTCTCTTTGGGTTTTTGTATCATGAATTTGAAGAATGAAATTCAGACCAGGATGAGTGAGTGCAATGGTAGCATTTATTGAAGAACAGGAACAGAATCCTTACCCTGCAAAAGGAGACCCATAGCAGGTGTGCTAATCTATGGGTTTATACAGCACTTGGTTCGCTGGTTTTGGTCCCAATTTATGCTAATTAGGGCTTGAAAACATACTGACATTGTTGGTCAACTCTTGAGTCCCAACTTTCAAATCTGCCCCACTTCCATTTTTTTATGGCAGGTTGGAATTGGGAGGTTGAGGTCGTTGGATGGGGCTGCAGCGCTGTGTGGAGTGCCCTTCTGCAGTGGATATCCCCACTGTGTTCAGGCTGCACTGAAGCAGGGTGGCGGATCAGCACACCTTGGCTCGCCTGTGTGCAGGCTCCATGCAGTTGGGTGCTCCAGTCCACTCGGGCTGCAACTCTGCAGGGACCAGTAGGCCGGCTGCAGGGCCTGGCAGTCAGGGAGTCATGTCACTAGCACTGAATTTGTTCTGTGTCACTTCCACTGTATCCTATTGGTTGATCACACATAACAAGGCTAACCCAGATTCAAGGAAAGGGGACTACACAGGGACATGAATACTGGGACTTGGGGTTCATGGGCATGGTGGGGCATTCATGGAGAAGATTTACTGCAGCCTATTTAGAAACAGTGCAGTCTAGGATGTTAAGCCATCTGACACACAAGATCGTTTTCTCTATTCAGAGCCTAAATTCTTCTCTGGATCATGGTGGAAATAGGGAAATGAAATACCTTTCTCAAGAGATGAAAATTTCAGGTAAGGAATGTAGAATTAGTATAACTGAAATTTTAAAAAAATATTCAGGAAATTGAGTCCAGAAGATCTTAGCTCTTCCTAGTCTATTGTATGGCTCGATAGATAAAATCTAGAAGGCCAACTGGGGATGGAATTAAGAACCTTCAAAAGTCTAAAGGTTTCAGGAGGTATACCTTCCTCATGGGCTGTTATAAACTTCTAAGGAGTGGCAGAATTGTCTTCAGAAGTTCATCTAAGCCTTAGATTCAGTAGAACAAACTCTGCACTGGTTGGGATTTCTGGGCTTCTTCCTATAACTTCTCTCTCAGTCTTCTATTTCTTCTATTTTAATGAAAAATATATCCAGGCATTGTTTTGGAACATTAGAAAAGAGTAGTAATTGTTATGGAACAAGCATGTTTGTCATGAAAAAATAAGCCCTTAGTCTTAAAAAGAAAGATTCTTTACTAGGAGAATGGAGTAGACATTGAAAACCTCAGCTTCAAGAAGCATTTTATGAAGTTTGATTGTCTTTGTGGATAAGGTCATTAAAGTGGGCTAAGTGAGTTAGATAGCTGATGAAATAACCATATCTAAAGGTCTGTGATTCTGTCAGGCTGGGGAGACTCTGGGGTAGATGGCTGCATTCATCTGCCCTTGCCCTATATTATTTCACATTGGTATCCATGACGCAGATAGAATGCTTTTCAGTTTTTTCTGATGACTTCACTGGGAGATATAGCCAGTAGAGGAGATAACAAAGTATGTTACAACTTATTTTATCAAGTTGGAACTCTGCCCTGTGACCTGCAAGTCACTACTCAGTAGATACAAATGTAAAACTGTTCCTTTAGGTTTAAAGAATTAATTGCATAATTTTGGAATGGCTTGACAGCATAGTCAAGTGAAGAGTAATTAGTTGAACAGAAGCTATGTATGAATAAGGGATATCATGCAGCTTCTGAAAAACTGGCATCATATTAGGGTGCAATAAAGAAATAAATTAATTGTGAAAAGAATCCACCCTTTTATATTCTTGATTAGTCAGAGCATAATTAAGAGTGTTTTATACAATTTTTTTTCCTGGTACTGGCGATCAAACCAAGGAGCACTGGTACAGCCCTTTTTATTTTTAAATTTTTATTTCAATACAGGTCTCCCTAAGTTTCCCAGGCTGGCCTCAAACTTGTGATCCTCCTGACTCAGCCTCTGGAGTAGCTGGGGTTACAGGTGTGCACCACTGTGCCCAACTAGTTGTTACTTTTGAGGAAGGACACTGATAACCAAAGCATGTGAAGAAGAAGGCAAAGTAGATTATAAGGTGTCTGGAATTGTGTCATATGAGAAACTAAAGCCATTGTTTCATTGTGTATAAACTGGGGATATTGAATTTTACACATTCAATGAATATTTGGAAATTCAAGCTAATAGAATGTGCAGCATTTGGGTATGTTGTTGAGAAATGGACCCACTTTCGATGAAATGTGGAGGGTGGAGAGAATGCAGAGAAAACTGAGTTGGAGAATTAAGAGGAATGATGCATCCTCTTTGTTTTAAGCATATGGTGCATGGCAGGTAGCAATGGTAGATGATCCTGAAAAAGTAGTTTGGGCAGATGGTTCCAACCTTGAATGCAATACCAGGGTATGCCACTTTACCTTAGTAGACAATGGGAAGTAATCCACAGTGTATAGACTAAGGAGTAATGATAATGATGATAATAATAAGGCTAACAGGCACTGTTCCAAGCATATATACACATATACTCATTTAATTCCACAAGATCTCTGTGAGTTGAGTATTGCTATTGTCCTCATTGTAACAGATGAGAAAGCAGTGACATAGAGGTCCAGGAACTTCCCCAAAGTCACACCATTTGTAAACGTAGAGCAGCAGCCTGGCCCTGATGCTGTGCTGGCCAATGCCCTGGGATCACCTCGGGGGCTGCCGCCTGCTCCAGCTTGTCTGTGCCCTTCTTAGCGCCTGTGGCAGCACTGAGAGCACTGTGCACCTCCCACCCCCTTTCCGGACCAGCATTTCACTCCTCACTCTTCCTTGGAACTACCCGACAGAAAAACAAGGTGCTGGAGATAGAGGAAGCAGATGATTTAAAAAAGTGATTAAGAAGCTGTGTTTACTTTTTGGATTTTGAAGCCTTTCAAGTTTCAGGTTTGAACAGTGGGTCTTGGGCGGTATATTCCAACTGTTTGGGTCACTGCCAAGAGTTGGGTGTGTCCTGCACAGAGGAGTGATTTAAGAGTAATTTAAGTTTAAGTACTCCCAAATGAACATTACCCCAGTAGCATAAGGTTAAATTCTAGGTTTGCAAGGCCCCAAGCAGACATTTAAAAAAGAGACCCTTTGGCCCTTTGTTCAAATCCCACTGATGTCTGGCTGCCTTGCAGTTCTGATTCTACTTGGGTGGCATTGATGTCTGAAAGAGAGGAAAACGTTGACCGGAGCTGGGGCTCTTCTGTCCTCACTGTGTGCCTCCATTACTCTTACCAGCAAGGCTTGGTTATCATCAGAGAAAGAGATTAGCTACTTAAATGAAAGGACTGAATTAGTAGGTCAGGGGTGTGGGTTAATAGTGACTTTGATAAACTTATTTGTGATGCCCCTATATGACCATGTTAGCTTAAAAATATCCTACTGAGCATGACCTCAAAATCTCTGTAAATAAAGGATAAAGCCAATCCTATGCTGTTCCATTAATGCTGGCTAATAAACTCGATTATCTTATTGCCAGCAAAGGTGTGTGTGTGTGTGTGTGTGTGTGTACATGCACATACACATTTGTGTATTCTGGAGGCTTCAGAATATTTAGCTTAATGACTAAGGCCTATTTATTTTGGGAGGACCTAAGGTTGGTCAGGTCAGTAATGCCATTTTCCTCTCCTATGGTAATACTTACCAAGCATCTTGGTGTTCTTACTCCTGCCAATCCTGTACCTGTGACTGAGGGTCCTATTCAGGCATGTTAAATGGCCTCATTCTGTGGGATGGGTTCTTTAACAGCAGGCCTGTGTGGTAGACATCAGCCACCCCTTTTCACTCAGGGTCACAACTGTTCACCTCCCTCTTTTCTTTTTCTGTGTATCTTTGTTTCCTCTCTGACTGTCCCTCTTTCCTTAGTCTTCATCTGATTCTTTTTTAAAAACATTATTTTTAGTTGTAGATGGACAGCATGCCTTTATTTTATTTGTTTCATTTTTATGTAGTGCTAAGGGTCAAACCCAGTGCCTCAGACATGCTAGGCAAGTGCTCTGCCACTGAGCTACAGCCCCAGCCCCTCAGTCTGATTCTTTATTATCCCTTTGTCCCCTTCCTCTCGACCCTACCATCAGCCTCTCTCCCTGACTTGGTTGGCCTGAAAAAATCACTTCAACCAAGACACACTGAGGCCATGTCACTGGAAAGGGCAGAGCAAGGCTCTCAACGTCAGATGTTGGGCTGCTTTGGGGACTACCTTCCCAGTGGTTGATCCACCCCAGTTGAGCATGTGGGTGAATTATGCGCTTGCTGTGGGAAACAGGCAGGGCCAGCCCCTCAGCAGGAATATAATCTGTGCCTAATGAAGCCCCCACCCTCTAAGCACCTTTTGTTCCTCAAATCCCACTTTGTGGGTTGACATTTTAGTGTGAGGAGCAAATAGCTCAACTACAAGCATATTTCTTCTAATCCATTTAACACACACACATCTATCTTCTGCTAAGATGTACAAGTATGAGATAAATGGGAGCATAAGGATCACATTGCACTTGAGTTATATCATTGCTGACTTCCTGAGAAGACTGTTCAAACGACCAGAGGATGTTAACTAAATTGACAATGTGTTTCTCTGAGGTGGAAGTGAGCAAAACATCTGCTTTTATAATAGTCTGCTTGCCTGGATAGGCATGCACCGTTTTGTTGTTCCAGAAGAATTTCAAGCACATATACTGGTGAGTTTCAATGGCTTGGAACTTCCTGTTTTGTGATTTTTTAAAAAAAAATGCCTTTGGAGAATGGGCAAATGTTCACAGAATTTTGTGTTGCTTTAAATGTATTCTCAGTCCCCAGGTTGTTCCAGGAAAAGATTGATTAGAAAGCTGCATGGGACAGAGAGCAGTGGATAGATCCATCGCTTTTCTCCTTCAATGTATAGCGTTTGTTGACACTCTTAGGTTACACAATGAACCTAGTGTTGGAAATTCGGGCCAAGAAATACAGAACAAGTGTCCTGCTAAATGTTCAGAAAGTCTGTCTTTTTCTTTGGATTTATAGCCTCTGTTCAGATAGGACTTCAGGAAATCAAACCAAACAAAAGTAAAAGGCATTGGGATGAGCTACCTGAGATGGACTGCCATGAATTTCATATAGAATTTGAGGGACATAATATTTAATGGTGATATTGGCAGATAGAACAGCATTTCTGTTGTTTGCATATGAGAGCTATGACTCCAGCCAACTAACTGTTTGACTCAAAAGCCAAAGCTTTGAGAGTCTGAAATTTTAAGTTTGTTACCTCTTCTTATATGTAGTCTTGGGTAGTTGTCTTTACTTCTTTGGACTTTGAGTTAGCTCATCTTTAAAATGGGTTGGTAAGTTTAGATTTTTTTTTTCTTTTTAATCCCAAGATGGTGCTCTGTGATTGGGAGACAACCTTTGCCTCTTTGGAATTTGAGTCATTCCATCTGTAAAATGGACCTATAAACATATTTGTTCTCAGAAGGACCATCTGATTGGTGAATGCTGGATGGCTGGTGAGGGAATGGAATCTTTTGCATAAAAGACAGTGTCCTTGAATTTCTTAACCCATATTTGAGTGAATCTCATGTGATGGATTGCTAAAAGGCTTTTATGTCACTTTATTTTGAATATATTTGAATTTACATAAACACATGTAAAATCTCTCTGGATTGCTTCTAGGGAAATGAAAGGGAAGAAAGAAGTGAAAAAAGGTGACTGCCAGTGGCATTTACTTGCTCTCAGTTCAGATGAGTTTGTGTAATCCCCTTCACATAAGCCAAGTGCTGGTGTAGACAAAGCCCCTCAACTCAGTGACATGTGGCACTAAGTATGTTATAGACACAGAGTCAAAATGCTATTGTTTTTCCTGAGATATGAAAAATGAAAGCAAAACAACAGTGACAGAGACAAATTCGCCTTCTCTTTCCATATAATTAGCAGGGGCTTTCCTATAGTATGGGATGTAGACTAGACAGGAGAACAGAGTGATTTTAGTGGTTCATGGGCCTTGAACCAAGAAGTGAGAATCACTTCCTTTTAAGTCTTTCCTTCTAGTCTTTCCAATAGCTGAAAGAATAAATGTAGTTTAATATGTGCTAATTTCTCCATTAACAAAAGGAGGGAAGTGTGGCTGGGTATGGGAATTCAGTTAGAATTTAACAACATTGTTTTGTTTTCACTCTTTTTTGCTATTCCTTGTATTATGGCAAATGGTACTGGCTTTCCATTTAAAATTGTTCTTTTAAAATAGATTGGAGGAGGCCAGGCACAGTGGCGCACGCCTGTAATCCCAGCGGCTCAGGAGGCTGACATAGGAGAATCATGGGTTCAAAGCCAGCCTCAGCAATGGCGAGGTGCTAAGCAACTCAGTGAGACCCTGTCTCTACATAAAACACAAAATAGGGCTGGGGATGTGGCTCAGTGGTCGAGTGCCCCTGTGTTCAATCCCGGTACCAAAAAAAAAAAAGTATCTGAAATAGATTTGAAGGACACAAATGAGTGTGAAGAAGGTCGCAAAGTGGCTGTAGTCCAGGTGACCCTCAGACGTGTGTGAAGGAGGTGCAGGGCCAAGTGAAGTTTGGGAAACACTGCCTGCACATGCGAATCTTAGGAGGCAAGGTTGAGATTTGAAGCTAGGGCACTGACTGAAGCCTGAGGGTCTTTCTGTGGGGTCCCTGTGCTCCACCACTGCAGAGCTATGCATAGCAGGATCTGGGTCGCAGATGGAGGACATCAATATGCTTCCCAGGGTATGGATATCAGGATCTGTCTCCACATGGGGTTTAAGAATTCCTTCCTATGGACTGAGCAAAGTTTCATGAGGATGAATTTGGGGGCAGGATTTCTAGCATAGTAGACTTCTTTTCCCATAACTCATGACAATTAAGAGAAAATTTCTCCAAATTGCATCTTTTCCATTGGGCACCTGATGAACCCAGGTCTCTGATATATTTACACGCTGAGTCCCAGAAAAACCCTGGGCTTGTTTATCCAGAATCCTCTGTACTTGTGCACATACGAAGTTTTGTGGTTTTTTTGGTGGAGATCATGTTCCAGGGTTTGGCCTTCCCTCACCCCCAGGGTCACAGTAGATGTCGGTGACATTGGTCTGGCACAGGGGTCATGACAAAAGCTGCTGTGTGTTTTCCCTCCCATGGAGGAAGGCTGGTTTCTTTCTTCATTGTGTGGAGGGTCTCATAAGCCATTCTCCTTCCATTTGCCAGTCCTGCTGGGACTTATTTAGGTGGCCAATGGAGGAGCGGGCAGGGAATTCCTCTTTCGCAGGGCTCAGAGGAAGGGCCAGTAGAGGTGGTCGGCTGTGGGAGCCAGTGTTCTGCTCCTCTCAGGAGGCCCTGCTTTGATGGATGGCCAGGCAGCCTGTGCTGCCCAGCCCACCAGTGGTGGCTGGAGCTGGTGAAGTGTGTCCCTGTTAACTCCACTCTAGGCAGTGAACTGAAGAGGGAGCAAAGCCCAGGAAATGGACCTTTGGGGCAGTGGTGGGGGTAAAATGATTGTCAGCAAATTCACTGCTTGTCTTCAATCATTCAGTAGTTCCAGAAGCAATGTGCTTGCAATCTTATCAAAAGAGAGGCCTGGGAGGGTTCTGGGTTTTCCACAAAGCTGTTACCTGCATATATATTCTTACACACAGATAGCCTTCTAATTGCATCCTTAAGAATACTATTGGGGAGTGAAAGTGACCAAATTGTTATACACATACACGAATATGCCACAACAAGTCCCACTATTCTGTGTAATTAATTTTTACACCAATAAAAACACATACAAATAAACATGGGAGTGCAGTTTACAAAGAAATGCTAAAATATGCCTGTTTGAACAGTAGAAGCTCTCTATGGCGGAGCGATGCTGTTATTTGTTAGTTCACTATTTTGTATTAATCAAGTAAACATTTAGAAAGCATTGCGTGTGGGGTGGTCACATGGGCTGGGGTCCATTTGCTCTGGCTTTCCATTCATGAGGGGCCTCAAATTTAATCTCATGAGATTTTCTCCAGACAAGGGTACGCATACTGTAACAGAGCTACTCAGAGGCTTGAACAAAGCCCATCATAAAACTTTAAACTCGTGTTCCATTACAAAACCATATTGTCTGCGTGGTAGTATGATTTTAGCAAACACATGAATGTGGTATTCACAGACATTTTTGACATGCAAAAAGTATCTACTTTTTATTATTTGTAAATATTGCAAATATACCACAATTTTTATGTCATTTCCTTCCTATTCCAATGACCATCTTAAGAGCTTTCAAAAAAGAAAAAAAAAAAAAAAAAAAGGTAAGTTCCAAGAAGGATCAAGATAATAGGGACAAGAAGTGGTGGTATATTCTTTAAGTGTTTTGAGTTCTTAGTGGTGTGAAATAGCATGGAAACCCACTCTGCTTCTGCATATTGCTGGATGTGCTGGTAAGCCAAACTTTGCCCAATGTAGGATATTTGTCAAAGCCTAATGGCCAACAAAAAATGCCACACATTTTGCTCCTCAGGCAGGAGGACTTTCTGGTTCAAAAGAGCACCTGTTCTTCCTGCTCTCCAGGCCATTGAGCAGTGAAACAGGAACGCTCCTCCCACTGAACCCCTTGTGGAGAACTCTGAATGGCCCTTTAAGGCTCAGAGTATTTACTACTTCTTCTCGGAAACCATGCTGCCCCATCTTTTCAGCAAAACTCCTGCATTCCCTCTTCCCCTTCAAATGAGTTGTTCCCTCCTCTGAGGTCCCTTGGTGCCTTGTATGTATCCGAACAATACGTATAGATAGCTGTTTGTAGTCTCACCACACTATGAACTTCCTATACAGGCCATGTCTTATTCATCCTTGAATCCTTAGCCAAGTAGCTTGAAAAGGAAAGGTGCTCCAAAAATATTAAACCTAACTGAACCTTTTAATAAAATGATGAGTATAACCTCTAACACTATAAAAATTAAACAAAAACCCTCAGAAGCAACAATGTGCACTAAAAATTAATTTGAAAAATTTCCTTCCATATACTGTTAGCAAAGTACTTTACTTTTATTGGCCTCTCCTGTGCTATAAAACTCTTGAGTGTTCTAAAAATATTTTTAAAAAATGGGCATTTAGAACCTTTTTAATGAACTACTTCCAAATGTGGCTAAGATGTTTGAGGCTTTCCCCACAGCAGGTGTAAAACCAGCACTTGGAGCAAAATACCAAGAAGCTGGGAATTCCTGGCCCAGAGATGGAGAGGTACCTGTAAGGAAGTTCCACAGGTGGCAGGTGACACAGTTCTTGGTGGAGACCCAGGTAAAGGGTTGAGGTCCTCTCTGGGGGTACCCTTAGGTATAGAGAACTGCTTCCTGAGCTCTTGCAGAATAATTGGTGTATCTCCAGGTCTCTCTAGACTCAATTTTATATCTGAGCAGGTGCCCTTGAGACCTCTTCTTCACCTGTACCCTGACCACAGCACTGCTCAAGTCTATAGGTAAATCACAGCTTTCTCTACTCTCTCCCAGAACCTCTTGATTCTGGTTTTCCAATGGCCCTTGTTTATAAGTGCTTTATGGTAAAGTGTGTTTGAGAAGGCCTTAGTCTGTCTCATAAATTAATGTGAAGAAGGACAAAGGCTGGTCTCAAATAGAGCAGGAAACAAACAAACAAACAAACAAAAATAAAGATGGATTATGGACCAAAAAGGAAGTACCAGTTATTTCATTTGCTTCTGAGAGTTTAGCTTCAAATTCTGCCATTAGAATCAAGTACTATTAGGTTTCAGCATTACATTCCAACTTAGATTTCATTGCAATGCTTATTTTTGTGTGTGTGTTAGGAGGACAAATTTTATATGTGCACTTTTTATTAAACTAGCTTATTTGTAGTTCAACATAAGAATCCACTAGGTACTTTTCCTGTGGTTGGCTCATGCCAGTGTGTATTTAACACAGCGTGGAGAAGCACTATTAAGCCGTTAGGTAATGTCGCTCCGTATCAGTTTCAGGTATGATCATGTGAGTGGTGAGAAGTATAATAGCTGCGCTTATATCTTGGCAGCAGATGGCTTTTCACTCCTGCCTCATTTCTCTGAGGCTCTGCAAAGGCCAACCACATAAAATGACTTTTGCATCTCCCTTCAAACCTCCTGACGTAGTGCCATTTTTGCTGGGCCTTGTACACCTGCTTTCACTAGGCTCCCGTCTCATAAAACTGTCAATGGATCCTTTCACAAGAATACATTAGCATTGCTTAAAGGGTTGTGCATCACTCTTTTGACTGCTGGAAGTCGTTTTAAGCAGAACTTAAAAGGGTTAATTGATCGGCCCTCCTTTAAGGGGATACTAACACAGATTGACATCAGCAATTTTAGTGACACATTGAACATGCGCGTAATCCTTACACAGCATCGTGATGAGCGTGCGCTTGTGCTCACGAGAGTAAAATATTTATGGAGACATTAAGAACAGAGAAAGGAGCAAACTCAACTTAGTGGAGAGAACAGAGAGAAGAGAAGCAGGGATAAGATGGAAGAGAAAAAAAGAGAAAAGAAACCTTTAATTCACAGGGCATTATTAAGGAACAGACATACAGAATCTTCTAGGACTGAACATTTCTGAGATAATCATGTAAAAGATGAACCCCTGAAGCCTGTGACTAGAAACTGGGTGGGTTTTAGGTGTAAGGGGAAAAGGAAGATTGTTTAACCCTTTAGAATCTGAGATGGGTTATTAGGAAGGAGAGGAAGGCTGCTGTGGGGCCTGCACAGAGCCGACCTCAGAGCTGCTGTCTACAGAGCCGTTCCTCCGTGATCTAATGAGATCAGTGGAGGCCCTGTTGTTGAGGGAGAGGGAGAGGAATAGTTATAGATGTGACATTTTTTAACATTTTGTTTCTCTCCCGACTCTCCGTTAGTTACTTGGAGTGCAAATGTACGTTAAAATAATGGGGTACTCCTCGCCCCCTCCGGTTATTACTAACTTTCTAATTGGGCCAGGTAGCTATAATTTACATAGTATACACAGTACATGGAAATTTTTCTAATATATTATCATCACTGAAAATAAATCTGAGTCTTCAGGTTTAGGAGGGTGACAAGAAAACTACAAGTACTAGAAGATACAGCTGATGTTATAAACACATTGGCGGTCCTATATCATGTTCATCTGAAGTTCTTTCTGGTACTGTATTCCACTTTTAAAACAAGGGGAAAAAAATCTCAGGGAAATATTGGAGCTATTTTTGCCCCTTCATAACCATTATTTTCATCTGCAAACATGAATAAAATGAACATTTTGAAAGAGAATTGATAAATAGATGTCGAAAAATTGCCTACCAAATAATATTTTATGTGATTTTTTCCCCCCTCTGCTATTTTGTGGATGGGTGACAGCTTTGCTGGTGGGTATGACTTATCTGACTTGGGAGGCTTGTAGTTATCATAGGATCTGTGCTTTGGATTACTCTTCTCAATATAGGAAGAAAGTCTACTTGCTGGTCAATTGCTTTAGATTCTCAGATGAAAACGAAGGTCACGTTGCCAAATATTTCTACTGGGCCTAGTGACAGATCACCTGAGCGTATCCTTCCTTAACAATTAACTTCAATTTAGAAGACATTTCGAGTCTTTTGGAAGACATTTAGTAGCAAGGGGAGTGATTTGTGGAAAGACTGTGAATTTCAGTCTCTCAGATGAAAGATGATAATGGGATTGAAGTCTTTCTTTCTGATTTATTATTTGTGTTCTTGTTTCTCGCACAGTGAAACTTTGTATTTTTCACCCAACTGAGCTTGTTTCAACCAATAGCTGATCTAGTTATTAGAAGATTGGGTTTAGACGGTTAAGTACATTTAATATAGAACAGGCAAGGCTTAAGAGCCTGGTTTAAAAAAAAAAGAAAGAAAAAGAAAAAAAATGTATTGTGAAAATAGCTGGAAACTGCAAAGAGTAAGAGTGAGAGACTTACATAGGTGGGAGATTGATTTCTTCATCCCAGATTGGTATATTTTGTAGAAAGTGTGAGAAAAAGAATAAGGCACTGAGCACTCAGCTGACCACAGAGAATCCAGAAATTAAAAAAAAAAAAAAAACGAATCTAAGCAAAAACATTGTTTTTCTAGGAAATAATTCTCCCTATTAAATTCGTCACCCATCAAATGTTCATAACCTCCTTTGGGCGACTCTGGGTGGCTTTTTATTCATGGCAGTCATGAAGGAACCCCAATGCTGCTTCCTAAAGTCACTGTTCTTTTCAAGGACAAGCCTCCTTGTCTCTGAGCTCTAAAACTCTGATGGGCTGGGAGCTGCGGGGATGGTCAGAGATCTCAATCTTGATGAGAAATTCCTTGTCAGCGACAACTTGCCATAAAGCAGGGCAGTTTTCCCAGAGGGGCTGGTAAAAATACACACACATTAGTAAAGTAAAGCCAGAGGAAGACACTGCCAGGTCGGCCGTTCAGTCAGAAGTCGAAATGTTTGTGCACGCCAGACACCATGTCTGGCTACCTTGAGGGAGGGTCCATGTTTGGTCTGGGAAAACAGTTCCATGTTTACCATCAGGCAAGGCCCATGGGTGAGTAACAATGACCAGGCCCCAACTGCCAGGAAGAGCCTCCTTTCTAAATGACTGTCTTATTAGGTTGAATGGGAGTGTTTTTTTCAGCATGTGACCCTGAGATAGAGCAGCCCAAACAGTTGTTCCTGTCAGAGGGTGGCACATAAGTCTGTGAACCCAGAGCCCTTCTGTGGATTTGCCACTCAGTGGAAGGTGGCCACCCACTTGGTGGTGCCATGGCTATTGTCAGAGTGTCCTTTAGTTTCCTTTCTCGGGGTATCTTTAGGCAGTCTTCTGCCACTTGTAGGGGTGCTTAGCACATTCCAGAGGGCTGCCTGATATGTTCTCACTTTCTAATCGAAGATTTTTTGGACAGAAACATGCAAGAGGGAAGTGTATCATGCTGGTGGAGAAGTACCCAATTATAGAAAAACCAGTGCTGGTCAGCATGTGGGTAATTATTTATTTCAGCTTTCTGTAAAAGGAGGGACATTTTATTCAAGCCAGGCAGAAATCTGGCCGTTTCCCAGTTGTGAAATTCTATTGACAAAGGTGTTAAATGAAGGGCAGGGTAACGTGGTATGCGAGGCCCCGTGCCTTCATCTCTGTGACCTGGGCATGTGTCAGGCCCAAGCTGAACTGACCAGAATGACTTTGATTTGATGACCGTTAAAGGTCAGGCACATAATGGGATCAGATGTGTCAGTGGAGGGTGAAGTACACAGCATAATAGATTGATGGTAATTAAGTAGTCGTGTTTAATAAGAGTCATCAGAGTTAAAGGCACTCTTGGAATGAGCAGCTTGGGAAAGGAACAAGAAAGCAGGAAGAAAAGAGGTGGGAAACATCTTAGGGAATAAGTTTTTTTATTACACTAGAGGAAAGACTAGAGGAAGTGTGTGTGTGTCTGTGTGCACTTACTTGCACACTTGTGTTTTAGGAAACCTAGCTCTGACTAAAAAATAGTTTTTGTTATTTCTAGACAATTTTTTTAAGGGACAAGAGGGTAGGTAGAGGATAATTAATAACCACACATCATCCTAACTTAGCATGTGTATTAAGAAAATGTAAACCCAAAACTGTGCAAAAAAAAAAAAAAAAAACAAAACAGTTCAACAAATATTTCCAACATTAATCTATATTTTTTATAGGATGAGAATCTAGGTTGTTATTGGTATATGATTTTTATGTAAATCATCAAACTTCTAGAATAATGGCCTGTTCAATGAAAAATTTGCAGTTTTAGAAAGTTGTTCTTCAGTAGTACTTGATCCTATTATTATGATGCATTATCACTTGGTAAGAGAGCACAATGAACTAGAATATATGAAAAAGTGTGGTTTTGAGTGTTGCCACTAGCATACATTTTTGATGTTATTGTTGTCATTTTGCACAAACCATCAACGATTGTTGGGTTTTACGTGTGGATTGTCTAGGGTCAGTCTAGAATGAGCAGGTGTTGAACATACAAAGAGTTAATCAGGAGGACTGTCACTTCACCATTCAGTAAGGAAGCGTCCAGGTAAGGGGCTTCACTGCTTGTGATTTGATAAGTCTCAGTGTTCCATGCTTCCTAGTTCAATGTCACAAATATATGTGGAGTACCTGTTCTGACCTTCAGGAGTTTCCCGTCCCTTCCCAACTTTCTTTTCCTCCTTCTCTCTGTCTCTGTCTCTTTCTCAGTGTTGGGGATGCAACCCAGGGCCTTACCTATGCTAGGCAAGTGCTCTATCACTGAGCCACAACCCCAGCCTGCTCACATATTCTTTTCATCTCATCTTTGGCTCAGTAAATATTCTGTATCTTGAAGCAGAGCTGAATTAGGAAAGATTGTGAAGTGGAAAAAGATTCTTTTTTTTTTTTTTTTTTTTAAATGAAGAACCTGGTGTTCTTCCTTCTAGTGAACTGTGTCTTCCAGGGCAGCCTGAGCCTATGTTCTTAAGCACTGTGTGATGCTGTCTGAGAGTCCTGGAGAATATAGTTTGTTTTTATGAGCGTTTGATCTTATCTTTGAAACTCTGGTGCCAGTGCAGTGCCAGGAATACAATAGGAGCTCCATAAAAGAGAGCCGATAGCCATTGGATCAGATGAACCAATTCCCACTGATATCAGCTAACATTTTTATTCTGACAAAAATGTCTCAATAATAAATTATATAATCTTTGCAGATAGGTAGAAGTTGATATGTTTTGTGAGATGTCGTTTGGAGCTCACCACAAGTAGTACCACGCATAGGACCATGTATTCTTGCTCAGTCTGAAAACAGCCTCTTTAAGCATGTGACCCGGAGTGAGTGGCCTTTAGAGACACAGAGTCCTATGGCCGGAAGTGATGTTAGTTCAACCCATTTTAAGAATGAATTGACTTCTGTTAGCATCTTTGTGACAGCTCAAAATATTTAGTACAGAGAAAGAGAGTTAGGAGTGCATCCTCTGTTAAACTTGATGGCCAGTGTTACATCTCTGGTCAGTTTTAAGGGGGCCTCATCTTTTGTTATTGGGTTTGCCTTACCTCTTTATGTTGATGACAGCAAATGATTTCTGAAAGCTGACAGTGGCAGTGTGGAGTTGGCCTTGCAGATGTTCTGGGCACCTACTGATGAGCAATTTGAGGAAGTCACAAATTAACACCTCCTACGTAAGCTTGTTTATTTTCAGCTTTATTTATTTATTTATTTATTCAGAAATTTTTATTTGTTCTTTTTTGTTATACATGATTGTAGAATATATTTTGAACATATCATACATACATGGAGTATAACTTCTCATTCTTGTGGTTGTACATGATGTAGAGTTACACTGGTTGTATATTCATATATGAACATAGGAAAGTTATGTCCAATCATTCTA
Organism: Geosciurus inauris; assembly: GCA_004024805.1. Taxonomy (NCBI): domain Eukaryota; kingdom Metazoa; phylum Chordata; class Mammalia; order Rodentia; family Sciuridae; genus Geosciurus; species Geosciurus inauris. The sequence goes on along the minus strand of PVHX01006141.1, from coordinate 60,777 downwards.
TGTCTTTCCCATTCCCATCCCTTCTCCCTTCCCTCCATTCCCCTCTGTCCCAATCCAGTGAACCTCCACTCCCTCCCCACAGCCTATTGTGAATCAGCATCTGTATATCAGAGAGAATATTTAGCCTTTGGGTTTTTGGGATTGGCTTATTTCACTTATCATGATAGCCTCCAGTTCCATCCATTTACTGGCAAATGCCATAATTTCATTCTTCTTTTATGGCTGAGTAATATTCCATTGTGAATATGTACCACATTTCCTTTATCTATTCATCTATTGAAGAGCACCTAGGTTGGTTCCATAGCTTAGCTAGTGTGAATTAAGCTGCTATAAACATTGATGGGGCTGCATCACTGTAGTATTGCTGAAACATTTGTAAACAATCAAACAAACCAAATAGATATTCTACAAGTATTACTACTATAACCACTGGTTGCTTAAATCTATCAAGTACTTTCTCCATGGCAAGCATTGTTCTAAGACATGTAAGACTTGAATACATGAATGCATTTAGTCCTTACAACAACTCAACAAAATAAGTGCTACTAATATACCCATTCTACAGATTAGGATACTGAGGTACTGAGGAGTTAAGTAAATTCTCAATTAAGAGATGAAGAAGTGTCAAATGGCCCAAAGTTTCAAATAAGTGGAAAATTCCTCAATACTATCAGACATACTAGACTACTTCATCTGTTTTAATTCTCTACAAGGTTGGATCTTTAGCTAGAGTAGTTATCCTAGACTTTCAAAGCTGAAAAGGAGTTTAGAGAGAAGCTGGTTCGCAACATGCATTTACTGATTAAGAATTTGAGGCTCAGAGAGGTGAAGTGACTTTCCTAAGATCACATAGCTCTTTGAATGCAGACTTCAAGCCCTATATATACCCTTTCTCCTATGTCTGCAGTTTTTGTGTGACTTTTTCATTTTTAAAATGGCACAAAATCATAGTGTTTAGCCTTCAATCCCCTTCTGTTTTACAGAAGAGAAAACAAAGACACTTTGAAAAAAATCATTAGATCTCAGTTCTTTGAGTACTTATCACCAGCACTACTACGTTAGAATCTGTGGTGTCGGAGGCCTGGACCTTTACTTGCTCCCCTGAGCCTGGTGCCTGGCTGCACCTTGATAAAGGTAATAATAGGTGTTATCTACCTCTCAAATCCTGCCTTCACTAAGGTATTTTGGCCGTGGTTTCTTCCGGAGTCTGTGGAGACGACCTTGGCTGAATCACTTAAAACACTTTTTAATCACAACCAAGCACCTTATTCTACCAAAATAACTCCTTTTGAAAGTGTCCCAATTTGTTCAACAGACAAGCATCAAACAGTGACAGAGAAGCTGGAAGCGGACATCGTAATCAGATGACTAAAATAAAAGAATGATTTAGCCATGAGTGAACATTTGGCAAAGAATTTGTCATCAGGCTTTATCCCACCTCTTTCAACAGAGGAGGAAAGACTCTTCTGAGAACTGTTTGAAATGGTGGAACAGCAATTAAAAACCTTCGTCATTTGAGGATAGGAAGCAGAAATGAGGGTAGTTGCCTAATATGGTGGTATGGGCGTTAGAAGCCAGAGGGTTGCAATGGAAATAAACCTGTTGAAAACCAAATAAGATGAACACTAGGGAGTACAAAAGCAGGAAGGAAGATGACCATCACTGGGGCCCTCTGAGCCTTGTGTTAAAATGAGAATTCTGTCCCCTTCTAAGAATAAGCCTTCCAGTATTCGCTCCAGGAAGTCCCATTGCTTCAGCTTGGACGGCTAATATGAAAAACAAAGCAATTGTTTGTTGACACGTATTCGAGCAGGTGCAGTTCCATTTTAAACAAGAAGCCGCTATTGTTTTCAGGAATCATGGTGATGAGTGTCTTAGAACATGAAGGGCTGGTTGGGCAGTGGGACACCAGGGCCCTGTTTTTCACTGCTACCTTTGGGTCCTCAGAATCTTTCCGACTAGCGCCCCCTACAGGTTCATATGAGCTTTAGAAAGAAAAACAAGTTTTTGTGGGATTTTGGTAATTTTTAAAAACCTTGATTTTCATGTTTAGAGGGACAGTCTTTGGCAGAAGCGGGAAGTAGGGCTGTCCAGATATTTGTTTGGAGGACATCCTTGATTTACATCGTCTTTGGTTCAGGGAAAAGCCAATCAGCAAGGGCCAGGGCTGTGCTGGGTAATTAACAAGTGAGAAGTGAGTTTGGAGTTGGGGGCTTGGTGGTGACCAGCTTTTGGTAAAGTCACTAAGGACCTGGGGCCCAATTGTCTCTTGTCACCAGTGAGGGAAGAGACTATGGGAGAAGAAGAATGAGTGCAAACCTCAAGGCCCTTTCATGCTTTATGAGTACCAGGATGGGAAGGACCAGGTGGGCCACAGGCATCCAGGGCGCGCCTTCCTTTTCTGTGGGTGACACCTCTCGAGCCCAGCCTTATTTGTGAGATGTGGAGCTGTGTGGAGCGCTGCGTGTGATTTATGAGCAGCATCCAGCAGTAATCCCTCCCTTGGCTCTCGGGCAGCCTTCTCAGCACAGCTGGCACTAAATATCCAGCCCGACTGGGGATGCGCGGCCGCTGGTGGACTCCAGAGTGAGGGCTGTGTTAGCCTCTCAATTTACTTTTTCCAAACCATGATAAATCCAGGCACAAATGGCAGCAAAATTAACTGTGAGAATGCCACCATCGTTCACAGGCGAGTGACTCTTGTTGGCTTGGATCTGGATTATTTTTATATCTGATTCTCTCAAGCAGAGCAAGAGTGGACCTCCGCTTTTCTTTCCAGTTTGCAAGGTTTAGGTGAGGGTTTACCAGCCTTAATGGAATGCTGCTGCTACGTGGAAGACACAACCCTCTTTGGTCTGAGAGGACAGTGGCTTTTTGGTGTGATACTTGAGCCCACTCTATACTTTCTGTTCAGTTTCCTTGTCTTCTGTGAGAAATGCCCACTTATTTTTCATTATTAATATCCACTGAGCAAACATTTAATTGATTTATGCTAGATGCCTCACATGAAGTGGGGAAGCCAAATGTCAATTACTAGGACTAAACCAGAGTTATTCTGGTGTTTTTAGGTCAATTATATTTCAGTGAGAATAAGCAATGTTGAAGTTTACTTATTAGTTGTTGTTTAACAACTCAGTGCTATCACCTGTATTTTGTCTTATTTTTGATAAAGTAAACTAAAGTAATTGACTGGTTAACCTTGATTCATTATATAGAAAGCTAATGGGTGGACATGAAATAGGATCTAGTGTTCTTACCCTCTTGGGATCTACACCCCTCATTCCTGCACCAGCTCCACCATCGTCTTTGGCCAGGCTGATGCCTGAATGTCTTCAGTGACTCCCTTTTCCTGTGAGAGGATGGCGAACATCCATGGCAGTATGGTGTTTAAGATCACACCTAGGAGTTCTCCTCTTTTCTGCGTCAGTCTCCTTTCTTGTCCCTCTCTTCCTTGAGGTCTCTGTTAAGGTTCTACGTACTCACCTGCAGTTGCTAAGCTCGCTAACATTGCCACAGAGTCAAACCTAAGAATAGCTACACTGGCCAAGATCTGAAGGATTAGTGGAGTAAACAAAAGGAATTTTGTGTGTTGGGTGGTTCAGATGAACCTTGTCATTTATTTGTTGGATTTTCTTAGGCAAGTCACTGGTTTCTATGTTGTCATTTCTTCATTTCCAAAATGGGGTTAGTAACATGCCATATATCTAATGATAGGGTTACATGAGATGATAGATAGGAAGTTATATTTTTGTTTTGATGGCACTGAACAGGAAGACAAAGGGAACTTTAGGAAGTGAGGAAGAGCCAGGTGCGGTGGTGCATGCCTATAATCCCAGCATTTTGCGAGGCTGAGACAGGAGAATCGCAAGTTCAAAGCCAGCCTCAGCAAGGAGGAGATGCTAAGCAACTCAGTGGGAACTTGGCTCCAAATAAAATAGGGCTGGGGATGTGGCTCAGTGGTTGAGTGCCCCCAAGTTCAATCCCCAGTACCAAAAAAAAAAAAAAAAAGCAAGTGAGGAAGAAAAGCCCAGGATCTGTCTGGGAGCCACATATGAGATCAGAGGTTGGAAAGACCTCAGTGCAATGGAGCTGAGGGTCAAGGAAAAATAAAAATCAGTTTGCCTTGGTTGTTCCAAGAAACAGCAGGGCCAGTCAAGGCTCCTCAGTACATGGTCTGAAAGCCTCTTCACGGTCAGCATAGACTGGCATCAGGTGAGCTGTCCATTCTAAGGCTAGAACTACTTATTTTTTTTTGGCACCAGGGGTTGAACTCAGGAGTACTCGACCACTGAGCCACATCCCCAGCCCTATTTTGTGTTTTATGTAGAGACAGGGTCTCACTGAGTTGCTTAGTGCCTCACCATTACTGAGGCTGGCTTTGAACTCGCCATTCTCCTGTCTCAGCCTCCCGAGGTGCTGGGATTACAGGCTTGTGCCACCGCGCCTGTCTTAAGGCTAGAACTATTATAAGTATGAAATTTGCTTCCTTCATTATCTGGCTTTTCCCATAAGTCTCTAGATTCTGGCCAGTATGAGGTGGGGAACAAATCTTATCTTTACAGACCAAAGTCATTCAGAAGAGAAAAACCAATGTGACCACAGACCAGGTTTCACAAACTACTTCAGATTTCCTCTAACTTTGTATTTGGTTGTTGTCTCTATAGTGTTGGGCTCATGTTTCTTAGCTTCATTTGGCATGACAGGAGAGTAAAACACCTGGAGTGGTCCTCAATCCAGTGGCACCTCAATCCAGTAAAACACCTGGAGTGGCCCTCAATCCAGTGGCACTCTGTGATATACTTTCCTGCTCAGAGTATTTGTCCACTGACCAGCAATGTGGATCTCACTTGAGATCCTGTTAGAATGCAGCCTCTCAGGCCCATCTCAGACTTGCAGAACCAGATCTGCATTTCCAATATGATTCACAGATGGTTTATGTAAGCACCAAAGTCAAGGCAAGAAGAGAAATGTCACCCTGTGGGGGCACTTGAACATCCACATAGACACACATTTACTGATTATACAAATGATTCATGTTTATCATAATATAAAAATATCAAAATACATAAAAAAATTGGCCATGATCCTACTGCTATTAATATTTTTCCTGCTTATATTTTGGGTTGAGGGTAGTGTTGGGGATTGAACCCAGGGCTTTGTGCAAGCTGATCAGATACTCCATCACTGAGCTATACCCCAGCCCCTCCCTTTGTCTTTCAATTTAAAAAGTCTAGACTTTATTTTGTGTGTGTGTGTGTGTGTGAGAAGGAGAGACCTATTTCTCTACTAAGCTTCTCCCACATCTTCAAAAAATGTACTTAGTTTGCCTAATTGTTGTTCATGTTGAGGGACAAGGAAGAAGACAAAATGAAAATAGAAGCATAACCGTATTTCTCTTTGTCATAGACCTCCAAACTATAAGAAATTGGAGTATAGAATTGGTTATTAATTTCAAGCTATTATACACTAATTTAAACTATTAAATTTGGTTAATTTAAGTCAGTCAATTTTGATATCCTAAATGGGCACAGAGCTCAGTGTGTTTGAGGTTTAGCAAACTTATTTCATTTGTTTGAGGAAGTTGGTATCAAACACATATCAGAATTTCCTTGGGCAGTCTATCTGAAAAGATTAGTTGATTCAACTCTAAAGAATGGCTTTGTAGATAGTTTTCTAGCAGGAAGTAGGTAGTGTACGTGGAAATATATTATACACACACTCACATAAACACATATACAAACATACACACCTCTCTCTATACATTTTTATTTTTACTTTTTTGTTGAAGCAGAACTCTTTAGTGTTGCTTTTCATTTATAGGGAATTATTTTCTTTCTCTAAGTCCCTATTCTTTCTTCCTCAAACTTTCTAATGAATTCAGTTCACTTAACTAGGATGACATGAACCTTTCCTTGATGCCTAAAAGCCCCCTTTGCTCACTTTCAGCATTTAGAGGTTTCCTACCCATCATTCTCAAACAGACAGTTTGCCTTGGGTATTGTCCTCATGAGCAGGAGCTGGTCCTGGGAAGGATGGCCAGTGTGCCATGGTGCTGAGCTCTTGACTGACAGAGAGACCCTCCCCTTGGCTTCTCCCTCCTAGCTTCAAGGGCTGGCAGACCACACCATTCTCAAAGATTTGGAAAGCAGCCACTAACAGAAATTATTGAACAATTGTTCTGTGAAACTTAAGATAACACTTTGTTCCACCACAGTGAAATTGCTGTATGACAGAAGGAAATTATCTGTTTAGTTCTTGATTAACATTTATGTGAGAAAAATAAAGTTGGTGGTGTCTAGTCCAAGAAATACTGGTATTTACTTTGAAGAACAAATATTAGCTCAGCATTTCTGTAGAGTGAGTGAAACCAACTACTGAAGATTGTTTGAGTTGCAATTGAAAAACAAAACAAAACAAAACAAAAAACCAGCAACACCCTTTAAGATGCCAGTGGAATGCCTCCTGGCTACCAAATTAAGTTCCCTGGAATCAGTGGGATTTCCAGAGACAACTGAATTATGAATATAATGGTGTGAAGTAGTCCATCTCTATGGATATTTGGCAGGTATGTGTATGGGTGATTTAATGGATGTGTTCTGATTTTTAACATTTAGAAAGAACTGAGCAAAGCTTACCAAGTTCATTACAAATTTCCCATATTACTAAAGCAAACATTTTACCACTAATATACAGGTAACCTCCATAGTGCTTGTGGTAAAGATGCTAACAAATATCTTTTAATTCAGTTCTCTAAAGAATCCACTCGTGTGTTCATTCAGACAACTCATATTCATCAAAGGCCTTCTATCCATAGGGCACTGTGTTGGGCACTGTGGGAGATACCAGGATGGATAAGACAGGGTTCTTGAGTTAACACCATATAGTCAGCTGGGAGAGACATGAATGTGCTGGGTACAAGGTGTATTGAGAAAGGTGAGCCGATTTTCAACCATTCCCAACATATCTCAAGTCTGCTTTTAAGTATAGGATCATTGATTTGTTTGAGCCTGTGTGTTTTATGAATATGTAAATAATGCTTTACGCTTGTGTCATAATTACTGTGGGCCAGAAATTTTTGAATAGCTTTAGAGATGTAAGCTCATCTAATCTATGGTTGTTAATCCCTTTTTTATAAGTAAGACAAATGAGGCACAGAGGGACGGGGTGAATGGCTTGCCCAGCTTGGTGGAGGAGAAGGACTTGAACTTAGAAGCCTGGTTCTCGCTTTCCTACGCACTGTGCTAAGCTGTCTCTCCAAAGTGGCTGCATGCTGCAATGCAAGCCAAAAAGAAATGTGCAAAGCTCATTGCTTATTACCAGGCAGATCTGTGTTCATCATGCAGCCCTCTTGATTACGGAACATGTACCATGTTTATCAAGCAGGGATATTTTCTTAAATGGTAAAATTCAATTTGCTGTGGACATATGAGAAGCACTTGGGCGAGAGTTATTCAAAGAAGCCTAACATTGTTAATGTGAAGACTGTTTTACAAAGAGTACCAAGCCTTTTGTTTTATCTATTTTAAAGTTTAGAAGAATTTCCTTATATATTTTTTAAAGTTGGGCATTTATTTATGTCATTTTTATTGCGTTGGGATTAATCCAGTGGTGTTTATGCACAAGGTAGTCCTTAGCCTTGATTTGGAGAAAGATCTACTATTCAAAGAAAAGCAGAACATAAAGCTCCACTTAAGTGAGGGATTTTGGATAGGCATTCTTAATAATTTAGTGTTTTGTTAAGGGTATCGGAGAAGATTTTTTTTTTTAATATTTTTTTAGTTGTAGATGGACACAATGTCTTTATTTTATTGCTTTGTATGTGGTGCTGAGGATCGAACCCAGGGCTTCACGCATGCGAGGCAAGCGCTCTACCGCTGAGCTACAATCCCAGCCCCGGGAGAAAATATTTTTATACTGAAGTCATTCTCATAGAAATCCCATAGTTTAGTTTGTCTATGTGTAAAGGAGAAAGAGAGGGAGAGAGAGAGAGAAAGAGAGGGTTGCAGGGAGGAAGGGAACTGAGAGGGAAGGGAAAGTGAAAGAAGAATCTCATGGAGTTGGTGCTGTGTATGTAGCATAATGGTAGAGCCCTTCCTTGCTCAGTGGAATCTTTGGGTTTGGGTTTGGTCTGCAGTACCAAAAACAAAAACAAAAACCAAACAAAAATAATCCCACCATCACCACCACCCCAACAAAAACCAAACAACAACAAAGTATTTTCGTCTCAAGAATCTTGTAGAGGAATGAGCTTAATGGATCTTAATGGATATTTCTCATTTTTTAATCAATGAGAAAATAACAAACACCATAGTTTTTATCCCATTAGATCTTAAAGAACAAACAAACAAACAAAAGAAAACAAGACCACCCTGTCTAGTTATATGTAAAAGGATATTTTGACAAGGGACTGGGCTTGAGCCTAGCTCTGGTTCCTTGCCAGCTGGAACTCTGTTTTATTCATTTATTCTCAGTGCCTAGAAGACAGCCTGGCACAAAGAAGGTAGGTACCCAGTAAATGGAGGTGGAACGAATAGATCTGGACGCCCTGGCTTCTGCAGAAAGATCTCCAGACCTTCAGAGAAAGGACCTCCTTGCCTCCAAAGGCATCCACTGGCCATATGCCATCTTCTCCGTGCAGTCAGCCTGCCCCACTGAACTTTATGGCTTTGAAGCAGAGAGAGGCCTGCTCAGGAACCCAGTGGGAAGCCTTGCGGCTGTGACCTGGGCCCCCACGGGTAGTGTCAGGAGATTAGAGTGTCCTTGCTCCAAGGCCAGAGATACAGGCCCAGATTACTCAGGGTCACAGGTCCACATTCTTGTATGCAGCAGGAGCATTAATTAGTGACAATTACCTATTGGAAAAAGAAGTGGAGTCCTGAGTGCTCTTTCCAAAAACTTAAAGACAGAAGGAAGCTTCTAACAATGGGTCAGAGGAGATGCATTTCCGTCCTGATGTTAAAAACAAGGTACTGTCTAACTGATGAGTAGTGGGGACTTGCAGAGACGCTTTGATGAGCCATCTCCTGCTTCCTGATATTGTGACCCCTCGACAAACACTGACAAATAAAACCAGCATGCCTTCGATATAAATGAGGGCACACTATCTAAGGAGATGCTTCGTTCTCAGGATGTGGTTGAAATCCTGTTATGAATAAGGTTTACATCCTTGCCACTGGAATAATATTTTTGTACTGTGGAAATCAATGGTAAGGAAAAAAATGGACAGGTCTTCTAATATGTAAACAATTTAACTTTGATGTAATGTCTTGTTTGCTGGATTTGGACCTGGAGAAAGTCAAAGAACATGTTGCTTAGTTGATTTCTCTCTGCTCTTCTGTTTAACTTCTCTTACCTTATACAGCATTTTGATGATGAGTCCAGCTCAAAACAGGGTTGTACCAGAATTTCAGCCTGAGGTCCACCTCTTTTTCTCCTGGGTAATCCTTAGGCACGTAGGACTTTGCTAATTGTGATTCAAAATAGAACCAAGAGGGATTTGGTCTGAGGGAAGGCGAGAGCATGTATTTTGTCAAATTGAGAACTTAGAGAATTGGCGGGTTCTGTGTTTCAAACGGAACTCAAATCTTTTGAGGCTCAAGTTCCATTTGCTTTTGGCAAAACATGATTTCCTGGTTCAAAAGAAAATAAGCACATAAAAAAGGGCCCCCAGGCTTCTTGGACATCAAAGCTTATGAGATATCCTTATAAAACTGCATTCTGATGATTTGTAGATTATAGGAACCAGGAACATACAGATTAAAACTACCCTTAAGTTAAAAAAAAAAAAAGACAGCAAAACAACCAAGGGCAAAGATGTTGGCAAAGTGTACTACTTTGAATGTTTGTGCCAAAAGTAAGATATTTAATGAGTTTTTGTGCTCCCCTCAAATGATTTTTTTTTTTTTTTGGTAAAATTCTCTGCTGTGTCAAATTCTATTCTAGCATCTGCCTGATGTCCACCAGACTCCACACCTGAAAGGTAGCCAGGATCTTTTTGAATCAATAGTCTCTTTGAAACTTTTATTCATAATTTTATTTAATATCCAAGCAACTTTACGGATTAATATATCCTTGCGCATAAGTACCAAGTATTGACCAACTTAACTGTTAAATAATATATTTTTAAAAAATGTTTTCCAGATTAGTGGTTCTCAACCAAGGGAGGCTTGTATGCTCAGGGGACATTCGACAATATCTGGAGGCATTTTTGGTTGTCATAACTCATAGCTGGCTGTCAGGAAGGTTTGCTACTGCATCTAGTAAGTAGAGACCAGGGATACTACTCAATATTTGACAAGACCCAGGACAGTACTCCCACAACAAAGAATGATCTGGCTCAAAATGTCAAAAGTGCCATGGTTTAGAAACCCTGTTTTAGACTCTAGGAGAATCATAAACCTTATTATTTCCAGCTATTACCTTTATCCCAACCAAGACTGATGTTATTTACTGATTTCTGGGTATAAATTATCAGATTGGGCTGGGTGGTGACACTCACACACACCTATAATCCCAGCAATTTGGGAGGCTAAGGCAGGGGGCTTACTAGTTCAAGACCACCCTGAGCAATTTAGCAAGACCCTGCCTCAAACTAAACAATAAAGAGGACTGGGGATATGGCTTGGTGGTAATGTGCCCCTGGATTCACTCCCTAATACCAAGAAAAAAGATACACAGTGAAAGAAGAGAGGAGACTAAGAATGAGAAAATGAAAGGGAGAGACATCTTCAGGGCAAATAAGATCCCATAGATCCCCAGGTCACCACACCTGTCTTATTATAACTAAGGAAATAAAGTACTTTTAAAAGGTCAAATAATGGTTCCAAGGCTCAGAGATTATTAGCTGTTGTAAGAATGCTCTTCGAGTCAGAAGGAAAGCAATGGACAGGATATATTAATCAATTGTGTTTGTCATTGTGTGCTACTCTGTGCAACACCAAACTGAGGCTCATGAAACACTTCCGCTCTTCACAACTGCCTGGCTTGCTTTTTAGCCCATATTGGCATTCCAGCGTTGATTCATTCAGCAGACGTTGATGCACCCACAGAAAGAGTAGGAGAGGGGTTAGAAACGTGTGCGTGGAAGCTTTCCTCAGCCTAGTTGAGATCTGCAGGATTCTGACGTGCAAAGTCCCTTCCATGTTGCCATTCAGCACAATGCACAGGTTTTTTGGAAGAGACATTGACTGTGGCCAGAGAGTGTCCATCTCTTGGGGAATTTGCACATGTCTGGCATATGAAGAGGTGGCGTATGATGAGGCAGAACTGCACTTTTGGTCAGTGTTTCCCAGGCTCAAAGCCTCCAGAAGCATCTGTCCAAAACCAGAGCAGCAGCAATATCAACAGAAACAGATTCCTGGGCTCTACTTCAGGTCACTGACTCAAAATCTCTAGGTGTAGGGCTTTCTAATAAGTGCTATGGGTGATTTTTATCATCAGGCAAGTTTGGGAAGACTCTCTCCTTGCCTTAGGACCAGAAAACCCCAAAACACACAGAGGAAACCTGAGTCCAGAGTCCTATCCTTAGCCCTACCATTATCCCAAACAGATCGTCACTCTTTCATTCAGCAAACAAAACCAGTCTAGATTAGTGGTTTGAGCCAAAATCTGTTACATGCCTGCCATGCACTAGCACTGCTCTAGAGACCCAGGAGATTGTGAATAAGATTGGTAAGGTCCCTGCCCTCAGAGCTGGTATTCAGGTTCACCAGTGAGAACTGAAATAACAAGGGAGCCTTTTGCCTGAAAAGGTCCTTCTCTTTTGCAGATCAGAGAGGCAAAAAGAAGCTTGTGAGAAAAATCTGTAGAGTAGAGAGAATAGAACTGGGGAGGGAGAAGGGAAGAGAAAGGGGAAGTAGTGGGGACTGAATGAGAGCAAAGTGTAGTCCATGCTTGTATGGTTATGTGAAAATGAACCCTGATATTAGGTATAACTAAACAGAACTAATACATAAAAGAAGGTTTGTATGAAGAAATGTATCCCCTCTTGTGCACATATACATAGCAAATATGTTTCTGGCCTCCAGAAATATCTATTCTTCTTTGTGTGAGCTTGGGAAAATTGCTTAATATCTCTGTGCTCAGTATTCCCATCTTTAAAGGGGGATTCTATCTATCTATCTATCTATCTATCTATCTATCTATGTGTGTGTGTGTGCTTCCATGCACACATTTCTTACCCTATTGCTACCCTTTCTGTGGGTCTGTGGGTGTATCAATATCTGATGAATGAATAAATACTGGAAAGCCAACCTGGGCAATAGGGGTCATATCTATTTATCTGTCTATCTACCTACCTACCTACCTACCTACCTATCTATATATATCTATCAAGGAGAAGGGAAGGGAAGAGAAAGGGAAAGTAGTGAATATATGTATATATAAATATATATGTATGTACATATGTAAACATACACATATTCACCCATATATATATTTTATGTAATATACATTTGTGTATATATATAATAAACACATGTATTACATAAAATATATTATATACAGCATATAAATCATGTAATATATAATATATAGCCTACCACACAGAGTTATCATGAAGATTAAATTGGCCAATACTTGTAAAGTGCATGTCATAAGGTAAAAGAACAATATGTGTATTTTGCTATTATCATCTTTATCCTTGCCATCATCATCGTCATATTCTTCCCTTCCCCACCTCAGCCAAATTCCATGATTCCCAGTGCCACAGAAGGAAAAAAAATGTTTGCCCATCTTAGTAGACTGTATTTCTTCATTTACTCAAGCGTTGATTCACATACACTTAGAATCTGCCAAAGTCAAGCCTTGGAACTAGGATATGGGAAGTAAGTCACTAGTGGAGTAGCTCTGTTCACACATAGCTGTAGTTTAGGTAGAAAGTGATGAGAAAGTAAGATGAAATGTTCTGAGGGCTCAGAACACAGAGTAATTTCCTCTAGCTGGAGGGCATTTGGGATGAGAGAAAGTTGCCTCCTCTGGGGAAGCACAGTAATCTGTACATCCTGGGAAAACAGCAGAGACTGAATAAATTGAATTGATTTGAGCTGATTATTGAATTAAGTTGAATTTGGAATATATTGTCTATTCTCCCTCCAACTAGTTCTGTGAAGGCCCAGTAGAAATACCAAATTTCAGGAACGACTGGTCTTCATGGGCTATCCTGGAAACCTAAGACCTATTGATAATGAAATATCTACGGCAATACATGCTGAGTCCCAACCAATCAACACACAAGTGATTTTTTTTATTTGCATCTTGTTTATAAGTTGGATTGGTCTGAATTCATTGTTAGTTCAAAAGGAAATGAGTAGTGTTTTAAACCTCTTATTTACAAAGACTATCATTTGTCACCTTCTTGCCAAGATATTTCAAATATACCAAAACCTTTTACGGAAGCTTAAACAATGTTGTACAGTTCTTGTTTTATTTCTCTCCGACTAATTTGCTTTTAGCTTATCTGGACTTTGGTATGTAATTTGGAAATTGGGCTATGTTTTCCTTGCTTAAATTGAAAAAAGAAATGATTAACTGAAATAACACTGCACATTACTCAGATTTAATTATGTTTGTAATACATCACCCAGTGATATGGGGCAACTTCTTGCCGTTCACTTTCCATCATGCGTTTCTCATAACATATGGTCCGCGTGAAATAGTTTTGATTCAGAGTCCCCAGAAGCATATGGCAAAAAAAAAAAAAAAAAAAGGAGAGGGAAAAAAAAAAAGCCCCTCAAGTCAAATGCAAAGTGAAGGCCAGCCTCTGTGCCCCAGAGGAGCCTCCATCGACTGCAAGCCAGCAAGGCTGGAATCTGAATTGGTGTCAGGGTCTCACTCATCATGAAGATTTTACATTTGGTTTGGGACCTTGGAGCATGAGGTTCTGGATGTAAAAGTCAGAAGAGATATGGCTTTTGTAATGTCTGCAGAGATTCCTGTGTCGATAAGGTCAGCAGAAAGTTAATAGATTTTTATCTTCTCATCACATGAACTTAATATAGTGCAACTGTTTGGTGGGGGTGGGATGGTGAAATGGGATGAGAATCCCATCATGCTTCTCAGATTTTTCACAAAGGAGGTTTTAGGTCTTTAAGTGCATTTTTGCTTAAGGTTAAAAGAAAAGTCCATCACTCGTTTAAATAATAAAACTCTTGAATAAAAACTTTAAATGCTGTGCAACAACTCTGGCTAAAAACTGATGTAGTCAGAGCAGAACATGTTTTTTCCTTTGTGCTGGTTATTCAATTACATCTGAGTAGGAAAATCTTGCATTTATGGCGCTTTAACAGAATGTGAGCCAGTTCAACTTAAATGCCTTCAAGCAAATGCTCAGAGCCATAAGGCAGTTCCATTAGGACCGCTTCATTCTTCCACCAGACTCCGACTGCCGTGTGTGCCTGCCCTGAAGGGAAGGCCCGTCTGCCAGGCACACTGGCACATGCCTGCGAACACCAGTGGAGGGAGGCTGGTGTGTGTGAAGCCTGGACCAAGATCTGCTTTAAGAGGAGGGTACCTGGGGGAATGTGGGAGAAAAACCACCAGGCTGACGCCAGATACCACCTTTGCAAATCTCTAGGCCATATTACTTTCAAACCAACCCGCTGACTCGAGATCTGCTTTCACGGCCACTCGAACCAGCTGCCCAAATTGGTTGTGAGAGTGGTTTCTGCGACCTGGGGATGCTCATTGAGGGATGTAGGAAAGCTGGGAGGCTGAAATGCAAGCAAAGCCCATGGAGGGACAGCACTGGGTCACACTGACTAGCAGGCCTCAGCGATCAAACATGTCACACCTGTCTTGGCCACTGGTGCAGGTGTTCTAGGTCAGCTCTCACTGTGGTTATCAATCGCTGACAGTTGACAGTTTAATTTTACACCACAAGTACCTCATTACTTGTGTAGGCACTTGAAGAACATGTGGGCACTGGATCGGATCAGTGATCAATGACAAAGGTTGCATAGGGTGCAAGTGGTAGCAGTAAAAGTGAAGGTCTCCGTGCATGAGTTGGCAGTGGTAGGGATACATGACAGGGGGAGTTTAACTGACAAACAGTCTGTCAGGTTGAAAAGAATGGAGATTTGCCAGTGAGCTAGCCGTAGATTATAAAATATCTCTCTTGATTTGAGGCAAAGGAAAGGGAAAAAATACCCCGCCCCAAGCGGAGACTTCCATTCTTGAAAGTGCTTACGCAAATTTAATGAATGTGTGGAGCTGTACATTTGTATTCTACCAGCATTTATCTCATGGCATACATGCATTCAGGTGAGTAGGGATTTAAGATTAGCGGGATGCACTGATCCTATTTTATAAAGGTATATGTGTGTGTATGTGTGTGTGCTCATATATTGAACCAACTCCACCAAACCAGACCCATGGCTGTTTTAGATTGTTCCATGGCAGGTTATTGTGGATATTCAATAAGAAAGTCAGTCCATGTGAGTCCCTTTATTCTTCTTCTTTTATTTATTTATTTTTGTGGTGACATTGGGAATTAAACTCAGGGCCTTATGCATGCTAGCACTGAACTACATCCCTAGATCTTCTTTACATTTTTTATTTTGAGACAGGGTTTCCCTAAGTTGCCCAGGCTGGCTGCAAACTTGTGATCTTCCTGCCTTAGCCTCCTAAGTAGCTGGGATTTCAGGCATGAGCCATCATACCTGGAAAATCCCTTTATTTTTATCAATGCAATTTGTGGTCAACACCACCCAATAGATTATAGTGGTGATCAAAAAAAATCAAAATTCCTTATTCCTTTTATAACATTTTCATAAGTTCCTTGCAATTTCCTTCTGTCCTTAAATTTTTTTCTAAAAAGTTTTATAAGTTTGCTGTATAAAAATCTTTCTGTTCATCTTATTAATTTCTTAAAAGACATTGGCTTTAAGAAAATGTCCATGTGGCATGAGTTTGATTTCTTTTTACATGCATTGTCTATTGGAGTTAGGATTTATTAGGCACACTACCTAGAGTAGCAGAGTAAAGATGGGTCTCGAGGCAGAAGGACTTGGGTTGGGTTCCATCTCTGCCACTTCCTGGTATGGTGCTGAGAAAAATTATTGACAAATTCAAATGCATTGTTTATAAAAAAACAGTATTATGATACAGGATCATTGAAAGGGTTTCATGAGATAAACTGGAAGAGATTTCAAATTGTTTCCCTCTTCTCTCCTTTTATAATACTACAACTTGAGGTTTGGCTAAGTATGTGACCATTCAGTTATAGGGTACATTTCCAGTCTCCTCTGGAGTTAGATATGACCATACCATTAGGATTCTCTCCAATGGAATACAAACAGAATTATGCTTACATTATCTGCAGTTCATAGCAGAAATCTACCTGTTCACCTTTTCCAATTCCCCCTATTTTTCCTCTTCTATGAATGTGAAAGATTGGTGGTAGAGAGTCCTCTCTGACCATATACAACACCCTAGGAAATGACAGAGCAATAAGCTTGAAGGACTCTAGAACCCTGGATGACCTGGCCAAACAGAGCTGCCTACCTGCCTGGGATTTTCTGCCTAATTGGAGACTGCTACACAAGAAAGAAGCACATGTCTCTCTTGTTTAAGTCACTGTATTTTGGGGTTCCTTTGTTATAGCACCTTAGCCCATACACTAACTTATACATTTAGTATATGGAGAGCACTGAACATAGGCTGGCCTGTAGCAGCATATCAATGTGCTTATTGTTTAAAACAATGTGTATTGTTTAATTTCTAATCAAAGTAGTGAATACCACTTGGAATATGTTAAATATTAACCAAAAGGTATCTGCTTGGTGGCTAGGTTAAATAACCATTTCCCCCACTCCAAACTGGTCCTACCAGTCAACTGTCACCTGCTTGGAGAATGTTCACATTTTCAGGTTGTTCTGGTTTGCAGAATCATCTCTCTTCCTCTATTATATTTCACTCAAGATTCAGAAGAATAAGTGAACTCCACTTTCCCCTACAGTATCAAATGCACTTTGTCATCTATAAAAACTGATTTACCATAGTTACTTACCAAATGATATACACAACTTTTGCTTTAAGAAATGGGATAAACTTTAGAATAAATGGTAATGTGTAGGAAAAGAGACATGGAGTTTCAGAACACTAATCAATACATGGGCGATTTAAAGTCTATAGGTGACTCAGGGAAACCTGGATCAATTTTTAATGGTGCTGTATCCTCACCCGATTAAACAGCACTCTTGTCCCTCTTTAATTGCTCTCTTCCCTTGTCACCTCCTCCTTCCAGTGGGATGCTTGCTCTCTGCTTACTCTTATTACCTAGCACCAACTGACACCCTCCAGCATTGCTGAATTTTATTTGTAGTACTTGGGGCTGACAAATGTACTGCTTCCCATTTCTGTGGTACAGAGAAACTTTTGTATTTCATCTCTCTTTTCCTAGAATTGCTGTCTATGACTCCTCCGTCTGCAGAAGAAAGGCCAGCTTTTAAATTGACATGTGTCTAAGTTAAAAAATATATAATGCTGCCTTTTTTTCTTTGTGTTCTTTATTTTTAATTCACATAGAATGTAAGGGACATGATAGCTACATAACATAGCTGAAAGGGTTTGGTTTTTTGAGGTGGAACTGGACTTACTGGAAGTTATGTAGGAGGCATTCTATGTCATCCTATTTCCTTGAATGGTTCCTTTGTGTCTGGGAATCCGAGAGCCATGTTATCTTCTAGGCATTTCTGCAATTGGCTGAAGCTCCCATCAGAGGTTTCTGATTTTCCATCTTTATAATCTTGCCTCTGGGAATTTATATGTGCTTCTTCATGGTATCTACAGCTGAAGACTGACTACTCTTGCCTTTCAAGATAATATCAAGCAGGAAGAGAGATTAACTTCATTCTATTTTAAAGATGACTTGTGTTGAAATGGGTATGAGTACGTATGAGGAAAAGGGAGAAAGGAGATCCCCTGAAGAATACTGTGTCTGCAGTCTCAGTGTCCAGCAGCTTTATTTCTGTCATCTTGTGCCCATTTCTAGGGGCTGAGGTTTCTCTGTTACTATTTCAGCTTCCTCTAGAGGGCAGCTCATGGAAGCGTCTCCTCCTGAGTTTCTCCTGAATCTCCTAAGATGTAGGTCCTTTCCAGGGGGCAGCTCTGTCCAGGATCTTGCCTCTGTTACCACTCGAGAGGCAAATCCTTAGCCCCTCCCTGGGGTTGGAGAGGTCAGCCCAGGTCCTGACATCTCCTTGGCTCTCTGAGTCTTCAGTTGTCTGTCCCTACGCATGGCCTCACTGCTCTTCCCTGCAGAAGTCTATTCCTGCGTTCTGCCTGGCTGCCTCCACCGGGCCCAGAGGTGCAGATACTGAGTCCCAGTCAGAGTTGTTCTTCCAGCCCAACATTCGCAAAGTGTGACCTTGGGCCAGTCACTTAACCTTTACACATGCCCTAGGTTTTTAATCTGGGAAATGAGAGGCAGGAATTAAACTGGTGGTTTTCAGACTGTGCTCCTCAGGATCCCCTCAGGGGGAGCCAGGAGGGAAGGGACAGTGAGAGAGAGAGAGAGAGAGAGAGAGAGAGAGAGAGAGAGAGAAAATGAATGAATATTAGATTCCCTATATTTAAATGACTCAAAGCTGAGTGAATTTCAAGTGAGTTTTGCAGGAAAAACTTCTCATGCCTACACTTGAGTCCTCATTAATACTGTTCTCCTTCTCTTTGCCCCTCATCCTCCTTCTCATTTCTCTAAAGGAATCTTGCCTAGAGAAGAAGGCAACTAGACAGACTTCCTTAGAAACCTTAAATATTGTGCCTACGGAATCCAGGACTCCTAAATGTCAAAGATCTTAAAATGTTTAAAATCCTCCTTTAGAATCTTTACAGAGTCTCTGCCTGACATATCTAATAAAAATGACATTTCCTTAAGTATTGAGTTAAGTAAATATATAATTTGTTATTCAAATTTTATTTTTCATGGTACGTAATTCTTGATATTACAACCATATATACTCTTA
Source organism: Geosciurus inauris (assembly GCA_004024805.1). Taxonomy (NCBI): domain Eukaryota; kingdom Metazoa; phylum Chordata; class Mammalia; order Rodentia; family Sciuridae; genus Geosciurus; species Geosciurus inauris. Next base: position 41,815 of record PVHX01006141.1, on the reverse strand, counting down.
CACTTTGAGTTACATCGTGAGTTAAATATGGATGTTTGTGGTACGTGTCTATATCCATATATGTGTATGTTTTGGTGGTCTAGACTGTAAACCCACCCATCACACATAATAGGCATTTCTGCGGGAAAATTGATGAGTTTCAAATGATGGTTTCAAAACTTATAGAACCCAGTTTGTAAGATAGAGTCCCATGGATTATATTGATGGTTGTATAGCTCATGGATGCTCAGGGAAGGGAAGACTCTGAAGGTTCTGGAAACTTCATGTCTTTAGATTTAATGTATCTATTTGTTTGTTTGTTTGTTTATTACTGGATATCCCTTCCTCTTTGGGTTCAGGTCAGAAGTCCTCAACCAGGAAGTTTTACACCCCAGGTTGTATTTGGCAATGTTTGGAAACATTTTGAGTTGTCCTGGGAGAGAATGTGCTATTGGCTTCCAATAGTAAAGCCAGGGGTGCCATTAGGCATTCTACAACAGAGAGTCATCTGGGCCACAATGTCAGCAGTGCTGAGGTTGAGAAATCTGGTATAGGTAGATAAAGAGTCAGATCACTATGTAGCCAGTGAGAAGGGCTATAAAAATACTCTTTTAGCAAAAAAGCTCTTCTTTACCCCATTCCAGCCTCCCTTCTTGTATCAGTCCCATAATTTGGATCTAGGTGGTTAAGGCCATCTGGAAGTCTTAGTCATTTGCTAGCCAATGGGTAAAGTTATCTCTTCAAATTCTTAATCTTTGAAAAGTTGGCTGGTGACCACTCATTACTTCAACTCATCATATCCATCTACTTGGATATCTCAAGTTTTGCTCAAACTACCATTCGAATCAGATTACATTTCTATCTATAATTTTTCTGATTTTGAAGCTGTGTGTTTACTGATCAAGACCAATATTTAGGACATTAATATGTATTAACATACCAATTATTCTTCCCTGATAACTAACTAGTAATAATGAATAGGTTCTACTTCTTCCAATTATATTTTTAAGAACGTGAATATTACATTTTATTTGTTACCAGCAGTAGATTCTTTTTTTTTTTTTTTTGAGGCCAATGATCAATCATGGATAAAATTAGAAACAAATGGAAAAGTTTGCCCTTGTCAATAAATATAACAGTGTTGCCGGGTATTTTTGACCTGTCACCTACATGTGGAATATCATCAGTGAGATGTTGGAATGTGTGTGGTTTTAATCGACATTACTTGTGTCTTTTTCATATTTGCAATTTAGAAAGTTCATGTGGCCAAACATTCGAGCAGGTCATGTCTCTTCCTTTGGGGTCACTGTACCTTCTCAAGTCCTCTGGTTATGATGAGGGCTGCAGATGAAAGGTTATTCTGTGAATAGGGGAAATTTTGTCATTTCACAGGCTCAGTGAGAACACCTTTTCCTCAGATGCTGGAGGCTGGCCAGATGTGGTGAGAGGGTTTAGCAGCAAAGCTGCCTGATATCAAGGTGTTTTCCCTAGTCTGGGGCAGCACCATCGTCCTGGAGCTTGATGGCGCCTTCCCATCCAACATGACCATGTAAGAGGCCTGGTGAATCACACCCAACAATGCATTCCTTGTGGGAATGAGGCATCCCTGGCTTTGGCATCTCCACTGCCTTCCTCTTTTATAAACCCTAAAAGGTGTTAGGAACTGCTGCGGAGAGTAGTTTTTATATTTGGCAGAACCACCAGATTCTTTTTTTTTTTTAAGGCTTTGAAAGAAATGGTTTTAAGCCCTAACCTACCCATCAACTCAGTTCCCTGCAGAGCTTTGCCCTGCACTATTTTAAGCTGGGGGTTGGCACAAAGAAAGGGCTTGTAAAACTCAGAGGTTGGTTTGAATTTGGGGTTTGTGGCGGCACCTAAGTGTAGGTGTCCTGCCACCTGGCTTTTAGTGCCATTCTGAGAGTCTTCCAGGCTTTCATGGTACATGTAATTTTGACCACTAATAACATTAGGGAAGTCTAATGCTGGAGCGATTATTGCATAAATCTCCAGATGTAGAAATGGAATTTTTGAAGTTTGATTGCATATTCCTATTATAGTCCTAGGATCTTGAACCACTGAATGAAAATGTTGCAGAAGCATGCTTTAAAACGGAAGTATTGTGGAGCATTCCTCAGGCTGGCCTTTCTACTCTACCTTCCAAATGAAGAAAATAATTAGTCCTTTTGCCCTATTTAAACATTTAACCATTGTGTCTTGGAGCTCAGCCAAAAATAATCACCTGAAATTTTGTTTATGATTTGTTCACAAAAGTAGCCATACTTTTTAAAGGAGAGCAAAAAGGAATATTTTAAGAATGTGTGAGCTCATTATGAACCCAATATATTTTAAAAACATTCAACTTGTAAACTCCTGAAATGCGGTTTATAATGGAAACACCAGCAGAGTTTCCTGGAGTGGGTCTGAGTCTACCAACTTCTAAGCCTTTTGCAGACCTGGTTCCTCTTGAAGGGAGAAAATTAATCATGGCCTCTGGGTAACTGGTGTTTCTTGTTTTTGTACATCTAAATGATATGTAGTACATTTTAAGGATATGTGTCCACCTGAATTATTTGTGGATATTAGGCCTATGTGTCAGCTTTTCTGTTATGTATTTAAATGCTCTTTTTTTTCATTATAGAATTATACTTGACTAATTGACTTTCTTTGCTATTTTTCTTAGTGTTTAATCCTTTGAGTAGCACTTATAACTTACTATGATTATATGTTAAACCTCAACAAAATCTTTTTAAGTCAAAAGGCAGTTAGATTACGTACCCATAAAGTAACCTCTCACCTGACATGTATTAAAAATGACTTCCTTTTAACTGGCAAGTTCCTATATCTAAAAGACAAAGAACATCATAAATGATATAGAAGCTTGGAAACTCCTGAATTTCTATCTGAGTGATCAAGGCATCAATCAACATATTTATCATGTTGTGATGCTGAGTGTATCTGATGCGTCCTTTCTTTTCTTTTTGTAAATCATTAATTTATGTGTAATATAGCATCTGGTCAACTAAGCCCATTTCTCAACCATTCCCCAAAAGAGAATGGATTGTTTTCATAATGGAGGTCTTCATGAAGCTTGCATTGGGAGCCAACCTATTCTTGTTTAAAAGTTCAACATATAACAGCAGGCTTTCATCATGTATTTTTTCATAAGTAGGTTTATACTTTAACTCTGGGTTAAAGGAGAAACATTTAGTTGAGGCTCTCTTGGACGTGTACAGAGTTCCACTCTCATTGTGTTTCAGTTTAGTAAAATTACATTTATGGTGTGAGGACCTGATTTAACAGTTTTATCAATACCTTGAATAACAGAAATAGAGTACAAAGGAGCCTGTCTGTATCCATCAGGGACAGGCCAAGTGCAAGAATTTGACATAGCTTGTTTCTAAAGCTACATCTGCTAGGCAGTCAGAGTATTCACAGGGTCATGGGCTGGAGTGCCATCTTTCCAATGTTCCTCACTTCTCTTTCCTTTGGCCTTTGTGATTTTAATGCCTACTTCTATGCTTGCTCCACCACGCTGGCCCCCTTTGGATCCATTTTTTGTCTCTTTATTTTCTTATGTTCCTTCTCTTTACTAGCTAATCAGACCTACTAACTCATGATCATAGCAACATCAGTAATAATACTTAAGAATTTGTCACTCAGTAGCCACTGTGCAGATTGCTTTCTATACTGTAATGAAGACTGTCATTACCCCTCTTTTATGTTGAAGAATCTACAACTCACAATCCCATGGCTAGTTCAAGGTGGAAATGGAATACAGAAATGGGCTTCTGTCTCTAACATCATGCTCTTTTCATTACACTACAGAATTTAACATTACAAAAAAATGGTTATGGAAGGGCTACACTTTGGTATTTTCCTGTCCCATCCTTACACCCTTCCCAACTTTCTTTTGGTTCTTGTATGAGATTGAATCTTTGTCATATTTTTTTTGGCAGCTATATATTTCTGAGAAAATTTTATTCTATTTTGTCACTTGCCATTTATTTTATATGACAAGTGACAGCTGATAAGATGTCATTTCAGATAAAATCTCACCTAATGCTAATTCAAAATTATCACCTAATTTTAAAATTTATTCAAGGGTGTTGATTATTTAGGAGATACTTTTAAACCACTTACGTTCTTTTCAGATGGGTAGCAAGGCAATTGGAACTGGTAAAGGAGAAAAATAAGTTGTTTCCTTACTGGGAACCTTTGAATGTTTTTCTGAATGTAAAACTGATGAGGGCAACTGTATTTTGAAGATACGGAAGGTTCATATTGGATGTTTTTCTCTTAGTTTTGGTTTCCAGTAGAGGCAAGAGCTTGGGCAACTCTCCCTAAAGGTGGAAATGCCAACTATCTGGTAACTTTATTGCTTTTCAGCATAGGTTTTTGTAGCTCTTCTGGATTTGGATAAGTAGTGGACCCCTATCCACGTCCAGTATACATTTCTCTACTTTAAATTGTCAGCTTTTCTCCATATGACTGCAGGCTTCCTTTAATGGTGATGAGACTCCAGTTTCATCATCCTGGGATTGGAACTGCAGGATGTTAGGCTGTGTGTGTGAACACAGCCTCCTGGATGTTTTGTCAGCTTCACCAGGAACTCAGAGCAGCTGCCAACCAGAGGGATTGAGGTTTTGGGGGCAAGTGAAGTCATTCCGGATGGTCCAATGTCAGAGAACCCCATCTAAGACTATCTTTGCAATTTGAAATCATTAGTCTGTTATTTCTATATATTATATATTTTTTTTTGAAAGAGAAGCCCAACGTGATTCCTTGAAGACATCAGTCTGCACCACTCTAATAGTGGTTGAATGTGGTGGTTTTATGCTTAGCAGTGCAGGCATTCTTTTGTGCAGCAGTTCTGGGTCCCAGACTAGGCAGTCTTCACTGGTTTTCTTGAGCAGCTCTCCTTCACATCCCTGGTATTGTTGCACAAAGACCCTTTTGTCAGATAACACTGGACTCTCCTCAGAATATAAGCACTGTCAGAAAAAGACTTGGAGTCTCTCTTCTCAATTTCCTCACTTCTTTGCCCTCTGTGCTGTCATTTAGTGCGGATGGTGGTTAAGTTCCCTGTCCTACTCCTTATCCCATTTATTAGTGGACTACATTATTTCTGTGCCTATTTTTTAAACCTATACTGAACATCTAAGTGTCCCTGTCTTCTATTAATCTTACATTTTGATGAGATTGAGATTTTAGGAATTTTAGGATTTTAGGATTTTAGGATTTCCATGTCAGGAAAAGTAACATCGAAAGTGTAATGAGATATATAATATTTCTTCTACCCTGGTTTGAAACTACCTACTACCTGCCCCCACAACCAATCCTCCACAAAACTTTCATTTTCCTATGAAACTTTTACTTTTTAAACCAGTGTGATTCAATATGGGCTAATTAATAAGAAAAAATGCAAATGTGTTTGACCAGTCCAATTTATATTCATAAAATATAGCTACAAAGCAGGAGGCATTTCACTAAACTAAGGTATTTGTAACTGTAATAAATTTATATTACAAAGCTTTATATTTAATATCAGAATGCATAGTGGTCATTTACATTTGTTGCTAAGTGGAAACATTAATTTCATTTAACATTGTTGGGTTTTTTTTTTGGTTTTGATTTTTTAGGTGTAATTTTTTGTCAAATGGCCTTTTAATAGTCTATGTGCTATGTAGTGAATGATAGTCTACCTGCATCTATTTTATGGTCTATGCATAATCCTGGGAATAAGGATTCAGTGTCTTTGTAAGCATACATTCTGATATAATCGCTTGTAAGTGGAACAAATTTTCTTCTTATACATTTTGAAGACCCTTTACCCATTATGAATTCTGCTGAAAATAGTTTTCCAGGTAGAGATGCCATTATATAGTGGTCTACATGGAGGAACTAAACAAGGATTTCAATTAATAATGCACTCTCAGCCCTGAGAGATATTACATGCGTCTGGATCATGGGTTATCCATCACTGCAGGCTGCAGCTGTCTCCCCGTCCTCGTGTCGTGTTCTGTGAATGTGCTCATCAGTGTGCCCTAGGAGGAGAAGTGCCTGGCTTGATGGTTTGCATTGTGGTGTTTTCTTCCAAGGCCAGTGGCACTGTTTCTGAAGGCCAAATTTGCTCATCTTTCAGAAGCACAATATCACAGTTACCTGTAACATTTCAATGAATTAAATTAAATTTCTAGGCCTTTCAAGAAAATGGAAAAATTATCAACAATGTTTACCACCCAGTTATTAAGTCAGCATATCCACAATATCCCAAATGACACTTTATTTTCAATTAACTGTTTATCATGCATTACTTTTCAAAGCAAATAGTAAAGAGAGAAAACATTACTATTATTATTAATGTGGTCTTGTCTGATCGAAATGACTATATGAATAAAAGAGTTCTATTTTTGTATTTTGATTTGTAGTGTTTTCTCTTCAATGTGCCAAAAGTTATTTAAAATAATGTCTACTTTTAGAAATATCCCCTCTCTGGTTTTGGCATTTGTGTTTCAGATTGAAGAATAGAGTCCCCATAGTATACGTATCCTATAGCCAAGTAACTGCATTTATATTGTTATAAATTTTTGAGGTTGGAATCTCAAGTTTTTAAATTAAATAACTACGGTTAACCATATTAAATGTAAGGTTGAATTTGATCAAAAATAAGAAAAGCATTTATGACAACCCCTGTAAATGTTTAAATACTTTAGTTGTGTTTGTGAGCATTAAATTGTATTATAAGAAGCCAACATTGAGTATACAGGTTCCTCGGGGAAACATTTGACTTTTGGGAGATAAAAAAAATCTTGCATTAATGAAATTCTCAAGTTTTTGATTTAGTAGACAACATTTCCAGTATATGTGAAGCAATTTTAAAGTGTATATGTGTATAATTACTTGTAGAAACTGTTTAACTTTAATGGGGCATTTCTCGATCACATAATAGGAAAACTAACGGCTTTAATTAAGATTTATGAAGCATAGAGGTAATATATTCTGCTAAATTAGGTAGCCATTGGTGGGTAGTATGCTGTTAGAGATGAATTTTCTACATATACTTCACTTCCTTGAGCAGTTTTGGTTTAGAATTGTAAATTGTAATGCTAGAATCCCTATATCCATTAGCAGATAAAACTAAGCTTCATTTTCTTTTTGAATCTTTGAATTAATAGCAATAATTAAATGATGGGCACATACTACTAAACATTTCTTTAACCATTGATTTCAGGTGGTAGTCATATGAGTTTGTCTTGAGTAAAAGAATGGAAGTCCACCATTTCATTCAAATAACTGGCTAATTTGAAAGCAAGTGCTTGGAAACTGGTGGTTATACTTAAATAAATTGATTCATTTAAAATAAACACTTTTGGCTAAATCAAACTATTCTGGCCTCCCCAGCCAATCCCCTCTCCCTTTAACTTTGGAATATAGATCCAGATTTTTTTCTTCTTTTTTGTAAAAGTTAGACCCAGCTTTTAAGGCCAGGCTATGTTAGGTTTATTTGTGTGCACACCAGGCCTGCTGGGCTGCCTGGTTCTTCAATATGGTGGTGAGATTATGAGAATATCAACTGTGATTTGCAGGATAAGCTTGGTTATGAACATTGACTGTGGGAAGTGCTTGCAGATGGACCAGTGGGAGCTGTGCCACTAACCCTGTCCTATCCCCCCAAGCAGAGGTGGCTCAGGCTTGAGATGGGCTGATGGAAGTTCCTTTTCTACTAGTGTCCTTTAGGGAAGTGATTGTCAAATGCCAGTCTGCATCAGAATCACCTGGAGAGAATCATAGGCCACAGGATGCTGGGTCCACCCCTGGAGTTTGTAATTCTGAGGTGGGGCCTAAGGATCTGAGTTCCAGCAAGTGATGCTGATTCAGGGACTTTATTTTGAGGGCTGTTGCTTTGGGGGAGATAAATGGAAGTTAAAATGAGAAAGAGAGGAGGAGAAGTGAAGGAGGTGGAGGAGGAGGAGGAGGGGGGAGGGGAAAAAGAAGGAAAAGGAGGAGGAGGGAGGAAGAGGTGGAGGAGGCCACAGCTCTAGGTAGACATGGGAAACTGGGAATAGGCCATTTCCAGAAAAATCACAAGCGCTGAGTTTGTTCTTTATACTTTGAGCAGAAGATCAGCTATTTGCAGAGAGCAATGTTCATTTGGTGGAAGATCTTGAGATACTTAGGTGAGAAGTGCTTTTTAAAAATACAGAATAGGACCAGTCATGGTGGTGCACGCCTATAATCCCAGCAGCTCAGGAGGCTGAGGCAGGAGAATCCCAAGTTCAAAGCTAGCTTCAGCAACTTTTTAGAGATCCTGTGTCAAAATAAAAAAATAGTGCTGGGGATGTGGCTCAGTGTTAAGTCCATCCATGGAACCAAATAAATAAATAAATAAATAAAATACAGACTAGAAGCAAGGGTAGAGTGCTTGCCTAACATGTGTGAGGCCCCAGGGTTTGATTGCTAGCACTGGAAAAAACCAAAACAAAACAATACAAAACAAAACAAATAAAGAAAATTGGATTGCCTGGTTAAATCTGCTGACCAATGACTGTTTGGTTTTCCTCTCTTATTGTCCTCTTGAGGATGAAGATCTTAAGTCCAGAAGCACTGGCCTGGTCTGTTATATCTGTTTCACTGTCAGCTGGGTCTAGGAAATGGGCAGTGGTTCTCAAACTGTGTGCAGATAATCATTTTGGGACCCTGGGGGAGATGCAGATCCCTGGGCCCAGCTCAGGGATTCAAATCAGGTAGCTCTGAGATGGCACTGAGGAATCTGGATTTGTAGCATTAACATTGAGGAGGTTTCTCTGCTGATACTTCCTGGGCCACAGAGCTATATTGACCTGTAGACAATCCACACTGTGTAGGTTATATTTGCCTCAGGAACCCCGTGTGGTTGCTCTATGGGGAAATTTCTCCTTCAGCATTCTTGTCCAGCTGCAATCTCTTTCTGTCCCAGTGGAAATCTTTATGCTGTTTTCCTGTGGAATTTATGATAAAGTTTGATAGCTGCTTCCCAAACTGTATATCCTATTTCTACCAAGTATAGTCTTGAAAAAATTAATTTCTCTAAGTCTGATTTTCTCCATCTATAGAATTCAGGGTGAGGCTAGGCTACTCTTGAGTTTTCTTTTCCCTGTGCTAGTCATTTGACAAACATTTAGCAATAAACAAAAAATTAATGAATACAAAAGTCCCCTGTGTTTTATATGTTATATGTATGTTATGTTTTAGATATATACACATACACCATGCTTTACATGTATGGATATAACCCATGATGTGTATATAACTATATATCATGCTTATATATCCCATGTATAATGAGCCAAGCATGTGTGTATATGTAGGTACATGCATGTGTATGCATGGGTTTGTATGTTTATAAATACACATGTATCCATATAGAGAGAATGAGAGGCTGGGTACAAAGATGAGTACTATTTAATTTCTGCCCTCCTGACAGGATCCTGAATTTTCATGTTATTCTTATTCGGGCATAAGGAAGTGTGGTAGGTGTTTTGGTGGAGCTAGCACAGAAAGCTGTCTGGCAAAGAGGGAAGGCATTAAGTGAAGGAGGTAAAGTGGAGGTGCAGGGAAAAGACCTGCAGAGCAGCGTTCATCAGTAGATTCAACAGATTCCACATTTAGGAACATTATGGGATATTTGCATTTTAAAATTATCATGGAATTCCAAACAGTAGATTTCTAGAATTTGTCCATACATGCTTGAGAATGTTGGCAGCTGTTTGTTTGTTTTGGGGTACCAGGGATTGAACTCAGGGGCACTCGACCACTGAGCCACATTCCCAGCCCTATTTTGTGTTTTATGTAGAGACAGGGTCTCACTGAGTTGCTTAGTGCCTCGCTGTTGCTGAGGCTGGCTTTGAACTCACGATTCTTCTGTCTCAGCCTCCCAAAGTGCTGGGATTATAGGCGTGCACCACCGCGCTCAGCTCCTATTTTGTATTTTATTTAGAGACAGGGTTTCACCGAGTTGCTTAGAGACTCGCTAAATTGCTGAGGATGGCTTTGAACTTGTGATCCTCCTCCCGAGCCACTGGGATTACAGGCATGCACCACCACACCTGGCTAGCTGTTTGGTTTTAAGTGCTCTGGATGAGGTGGAGGGCAGGCTGAGAAATTCTAAGACATGCAATTTTAATCCAGGTGAAAAGACTATCATGTATGAAGCAACTGCAGAATTTGAACTTTGCAATTTTATGGACCAAGTGGTAAGAACTCTAGAATTTTAGGGCAGAGAGAAGCTGGTGCACTTGGATAAAATTATCTGGCAAAACCCGTCTCTAAACTGGGCATTGAGGAAGGTTTTAGAGGAACTAGAAGAGAGGGGCGATGGGAACCCTGGAAAGGAGAGGAGAGCGTCAGGAGGGAGAATGAAGACAAGAGGGTCCAGCAGGGTGGCATGGGGGCAGTAAGAGGACTTATGGGAGGAAGTTGGAGGCTTTAGGTAGAAGTGTAAGGAAGATAATGTTAGCTGCAGCTGGCTTCTGGGTAATGTGAAAGGCAGTAAGGAGAGGCCATCTGGGCTGAAGTCACCCACATTGTCCCCAGGAGTGGTGGAGAACACTGGGCTTGTGCCCAGAGCTGCTGATTGAGCCAGCCAGTTCTGTGAGCAGCAGATACCTTGAGATTTTTTTTAATCTAGTGCTTTGTTTGGGTTTTTAGTGGTGTGTTTGGGAGTTATTTGAGTTTGTTTCTGGCAGGATGACTGCAGTGTGCATGCCAAGGGTGGAGAGAGAATGGTTGAGGGGTGATGCTAGGAGATGTTCTTCAGCATGAAAGGTCTACAACAGCCACTCGGCTTTCTGTTCTCCTTCTGGAAGTGCAAACAAACACATGGCTTCAGTTGCTTGGTTTCTAGAAAATGAAGATGAAATGGGACAGGGACTAGGAAACAACAGCATTGGTTTGTTATAGAAAAAATTTTCTCTATATAGTTGTTATGGGCTATCTCTTAGGATATAGAAAGTGCTTGTTTTCAATGGAATTTTCCTTTTAGGAAAGAATTTTATCATATTGTTACTGGAAAGCATACCCATGGTTAGGAATCTTTGTAATAAGGAGCCTTGTACATTATAACAGGTTCTTTTAAAATTTTGTTTGTTTTTAGTATGAAATCAAGTCCACACATCATACTGTTCATTCAAGCGAAATAGGTGATCAGCACGGGTTAATGACTTTGTGCCATAATAGTATGATGAGGCAGAAAGTGTGTGGGCTTTGGATTCAGCCAAACATAGCCATTGGTGACTCCTTGCAAATATGAGTGTGTAACATGTAGCAAAAAACCCAAGGAAAAATAAACCATAAGCAGCCTTTGCTGGGCAGTGCTCTTGACTTTCCGTCACCTGGTTTTTCAGACTCTTGACTGCAGTTGTTCTGGGGATTTCTCAGTCTACAGTCTACAGAATACCTGCAGGAGTTGACTTTTGGCTCTGCCCAACCAACACTTCCCCAAGTCAAAGGAAAGAGTAAATTCACATTATAATTTGAGGGCAATACAAAGTTTCCTACATAATTAATTTAAGTATGATTACACATATAAAATAATAAATGATGTACAAAGTGATGCTCTGGTTGTTTTCCAGCTCTTCTCCACTAAAAAGTGAGAAGGCTGAGAGATTGTCACAGTTCTGGTGGGGTGTGGAGTTTTCTGATTGTTAAGGAAGTATATTCCACATCAGTCTTGTCTTATGTAATTTCATATGAGGAGGTTGGCATACTTGTATCAGATGACTTGTTAGTTGAAAACTCCCCAGCTGTACTTGATATTTTTTCAATTTCACTTTGATTAGGGCATCTTCATTAACACTAAAGCAGACTTTTCTTTAATAGAGTCTGCAAAAGACTTGCTCCTAATCGTTCTTGTCCTTGCCTGTATTCTGCAGAGGCAGTAAGGATGCCTCCTGTTTTTTCATCTTTAATAGAAATAGTAACTTCTAGATTGGTATCTTAGCTACAAACCGATTCTATGTTGGGCAGACACATAAGTATCTTGTGACTGTTAGTTGAATGCCGTTCAATATCCTTTCTAGCTGCATGAGTTTAATAATTTTAATGTACAATTATTTTTATTCACTGTCAAGTGGCTGTGTGATCTTTCAAAACATCAGTTTTTACCTTTTGTGCTGGGGGAGGGCAATGTGCCACATTGTTGATTTTTTGAGAAGATTAAATGAAAAATTCATGTTGAAGCATCTCGCACCATGCCTGACCTACAGTAGAGATTTAATAAAGAGACCTTTCCTCTTACCTACTCCATGGGCCTGAATCTTAGAGAAAAGGATGTTACTCTCACTTGTTCTGATTCTCCATTTCTAGTCTTTTTAACCAACTGGCTGCTGAAAAGCACACAGGGAGGAACATCAGCCCTGGCTCCTGCTCTGTAGGAGTGGGTTTTCCAGGTACACTCATTCACCCTCATGGGTACTGGGCAACTCACTCCAATGGGAAGCAATTAACCCAAAGTATCTATTGCTGGTATTAAACCTGTTTTAGTTTTCTTATTCATCTTGATGTTTACTTCTCTGCCTACCACAACAGGTTTCCCAACTTTGATACTCATTCATCAAACCAGTAGATTCTCTCTCAGAAATGTAGCACATTTGAAAAATAAATCAGTGAAAACTGATGATTACTTAGAGTTTGTTTTCTGTCTCTGTTTATAGAAATCCAAACTCTCAACAAACTCTACTTGAGTTTGTTGATAATCTGTTGTTTATCTGACTCTGGTCCAGGTGTCAAACAAAATGGTAGGCATGTGGGGATCACCACTGAGTCCAGATGAGGTGCTGAGAAGGAACCTTGGGGGATAAAGAACAAAGCGAAGAGGAAATGCCCAAGTTTAAACCAGCTTGCAAACTGACGACATTGGTGACTTTGGTGACAAAACAGTTGGAATGATTCTAAGGGCAGTCATGGCAAGCAGGCTTCGAAACACTAAATGTTTTTGAAAGAATTGTATGTTATTTGAACATAGGTATGTTAAAGGTAGTCAAACAGATGGACTTGTGGGCAGTTTTTTTTTTTTTTTTTTGAATCAGAATTGTGGGGTGGTGATGGAGATGAGAAATAACTTGGTTTGACTAATATAAGAGAGGCCAGGTCAAGTCCAGAGTTTTCTGTAGAGACTGGCTATTTTCAGCAACAAATCAGTAGGGGTCAGGAATGGGGCATAATGCCGTATGACATGGCATAAGATAGAATCATAAAATGCCAGAACTGAGAGGCTGAGAATTTTGTTTTTCCTCATCCACATCATTTTACAAATGAGGAAACAGGAGCCCAAGGACCAGCAGTTATTGATAAGCTGAGAGCAGAATCCAGTCCAGCATATCACCCTTGTCCTAGAGAACACGTAGGGATGTGGGGGCGCTGAGGCTGTGCTGTTGTCCATCCATGAGGTTTCAGTCCTGTCTAGGTGAGAAGCGTGGTGCCATTCATCCTTCTCGCTGCTGTGCAGCAAGGTCCTGTGCTTCTGTGGGAAGCTGAGAGACCAGGCTAATATACTGGGCTCTCATCTCTATGTTAATCTAATATTGAATAAAAGGGAGAGGAAGCAAATTAATAATCTAGAGTTGGTTTTTCAGAACTTGGAGATTTGGGAGGGGGTGGTGGAAATAAAGGTCATTGGCATTGGCAGTTTTCAGTAGCTACCATATAGCTGAGTAGTTTATTGAATTTTCTTAGTTGAGATCACAAAATATAGTAAACCTAAAATCACAGGTATGAAGTACTCATACTGTTTTTCCCCTCTAATTGGACATTGTGATTCAAGAAAACAAGGGGAAAAACTTCACATTTTAAATTTACCTAAAAGATCCCCACATTTACCTTTCTGTAGATGGCCTACATTTTCATACTCTGAGAGTTCAATATTTTAAAATTAAAAAACAAGAAATTTATATATAAATATCAAAGAATAGCTTCTTTGACTCCATCCTTACTTGCCAATGTGCGCTTTTATGAGATAGGGCTATTTGTCATGTGGGGAAGCAGGATTAATTAACTGTGGAAAACGTACCTCGGATGGAAACTGTGAGTTCTGAAATGTTTCCACATAAAATACAGGAAAAGAAGTATAGATGAGCCTAGAAATCAGTATGACTTTTTTTTTTTTCTTCAGAGGGCTTAAAAAAATCTCTCCATCACACAAATCAAACAGCCTATTATATACACAGTCTTGCCATATTCCTGACACAGAAACAGGCCAGGAATGTACTTCATTTCCACATAAATTGTGTGGTTTTGAAATTCAGTTCTCTTCACCCCTGAACCCTGGTGAACATGTCACTTATGTGCCTAACAGGATGGCAGAACTTTTAATGGGAGGAATTGTGGAAGGAGAAAGCCACATAATTTTGTAGCTCATGAAAGAATCAAAACAAAACAAAACAAAATAAAAATCACCCACAAAATCTCTATGGGAAAATGAAAAAAAATTCCAAAGGAGTTGCTAAAGGAAGGTATATAATTCACTTCAGCCTTGGGGAAGTCATCATCTATGAGCCGGCAAGTCACTCCTGCTTTTATGTTGTTTTTTTACTCTTCTGTTTGATAAAACAAGTACTTGGGTTGAAAATTACAATATCAGACAGAAGATATAGCAATACTTCAAAGGTGGAAGATATGCTCAACGTCCAGATGACTCTTCATGAAACTTTGTTTTGCTTAATAAAATTAATATTGATTATATATGTGTGTAATATATTATACACACACATATATATTTATTTATTCTGATTTCTGCAATGGCAATGTGGTTAAAAGAGCACAAATTTGAATTTTTATGATAATTAAATTAATCCATCAGTTTGGAACCATGTGAAGTTTATGCTTATCCCTGGCTACTTCTGGCTCTGAACCATAAGGACAGCATTTAATTTTGCATAAAGGAATTAATTTAAATGCTTTCTTTTTTTTTTTTTCCTGACAAGTGAATTGCAGGACTTTTTAAACAAATGGGAAATGTCAATTTTTAAATACAAAGGACATGGAGATGAAACTGGAAATCCTTTGTTCCATAAAGCATTGAGTTATGGCGGTAGGCAGTATGAAACTCTGCAACCAGATCAGTACAGTGTTAGAGTGACATTTGAAGCTGTGTCTGTTGTCCTTACCTACTCTCCCTAAAGAATTTGTAGGTTCCAGAGTTAATTTTCGGGATTCTGGTACAAGATATTAAGAAGTAAAAAATTAGTGACAACAAAATTTGCATTTCCTCTTCCTTTTATTCAACAGAGTGTCAAATAAGCCTAGAAATCAGTATGACTTTTTTTTTTTTGGGTTGGACTGATTCCCCAGCCTCATTGACCACTGTTCAATTGCCTATTCAATGGCTAATTTGAGCATGTGTATTTACATGTGATGAAGCGCCACAATCCCTTTGATAGAAACCATGTGGGACAATGGCAACACATCTGTATGAGTGTTTTCTCAGTACTTACTATTTTAAGAAAGAGAAGTGATTATCAGAAAGATTTGGGCAATTCCATGCTTTGGGATGACCATTGCTGAATCAAAATGCAGGATGATCAATACTTTATTGTAGGAAATATTGGGCAAAGCATCATGAAATGCCTGCAAAAATAAAATAAAATGCTCATGCTAAATAAATAATCGTCACAGGCTTTGGAACCAGACTGTTTGGGTTGTAATGCTAGCTCCGCCTTTTATTGGGGACAAGTCTGGGCAATTATTTTACCTCTTTTCACCCATGTTCCTGTGTCTGTAAAGTAGTGGGTAATAATTGCACTTAGAAGGTTATTGTAAAAAAAAAGGGAGGTTAAGTGTGTAAGGTTCTTAGAACAGGGACGGGCACATAATCCTAAATAAATGTTACTTATTGCTACAATGACTGTGTCCATGTCTTCTACTGGTACGACAGCAATGCCACCACGTGCTGCTGGTACCTCGTCAGTGGGAGGCTGTTTCTAAAAGTCAGTGCACAGAGAGCATTTCCAGATAGCCCTGCTGCAAGAGCTGACCAGATGGAGGAATTTCATTTATGTATTTGATCAGACTGAGCTGTGGTGTCATATAGACATAGAGATCCATTAAAACAAATGAATAAATTTATAAACAAGTAAACAATTCAGCTTCCTTTCTGGGTAAGAGAAGAATCTAAATTGAAATTTCTGATCCTATGGAATATTATAAAAGCAAATGCTTTTTTTGGGGGGGTTGGATCTCATGAAGCACAAACAGATGCCGATATAACACTGAACTGACAAATGGTAAATTAAAACTTTCTTGCAAATATGTTCTTCTTCAAGCTGGATTTTATTAGCCTGATCCTTAATAATATTAGTGTTCACCTATTCCTTAAGGAGGTTGGTGAAAATTAATGTCTGTAAAGAGTTTCCAGAGGTACAATAGCCATGCAAAATAGTATTGTTATTTATATTACATTGCGAATCTATTGCCCAAGGCAATAAGTAAATTATGCTAAGTAGATGGAAAACTAGTTTTTGGCTTTAGATAGATGCTTAAAATATAAAGGTTCGGGAAAAACAAAAGGGGAAATTCAAATGCAGAGGGTAGTGTAGAATGTCAAAAAGTTTTAAGTTAAATGGCATATTCATAAAATTCTGTGGTTTTTATGATGCCTTCCCCTTGGGGGACAAGGTATTCTCCATCCTTTTTGCTTCAAGTGAAATGGATTGAACAATGTAGATATAAGACCACTTACTGATTAGGTGTTTAGAAGTTTTTTAAATGAAGATATGAAAAACTAGGAATTGAATTAATTATTCTGCATGGATCTATTGATCCTAAACATTTTCTCTCTTTTGGAACACAATGGTATAACTTGCTGGTTGTTGTATATACAACATGTGTTGTACAGGAACATGATAGGCGGACAAAAAATTAGGACAAAAAATTAGAAAGAATATGAATTTGAATCCAGGTATACAGAGCCACCCAAGAATGTTCTTAACCTTTTTTTTCTTTTGTTTGGGAGATCTAAAAATTGTTCTTAAATAGCACTTGATTAATATTCTGAATATAAATCATTCATTTAATCAGTACTTATTAAGTGCTGACCATGCACCAGAAACTATTAGTTCAGTGAATGGACTCTTTAGGGTTGGGAATGAATGATATTCAAAATAGTTAACCAAGCCTGTCTGACCTAGTACTACAGTCTGACTTCATAGGTGCCTACAGGCCTGACAATAATAACCTAGTGGTGTTAGCGCCCTTGGTGAGATAGGGAAGAAACTAAGATGAGTATATATGTCTCTTGCCCTCAAGAAGCTTATGGTTTAATAAAGGAAATAAACCAAATAGACATATAAGTAAAATACAAAATAGCCCCTCAACAAACTTTTATTCTTAGGAAATTATTTTTGTGGTGTATTAAAGAAATTAGATGCTAGACTTATATTCAATCATCATCCCCTTCAGTCTTGAAATCTTCAATTCAGCACAATTCAATCGCCTGCCCTATTCCCATGCATTAAACGTCAGGGGTAATGATATCAATCTCTGGGATAATAGAACCATACATTTGGTAATGATTCAGTGTTTGGCCTCCAGGCAGGTAAAGACACAAACCATCTAAGACAGATGGTCATTGCTCCTATTTTTAAAACATTTCTAAGACCTCTAATCTATAACCTCTATTGGTCATCTCTTCCAAAATTCAATAACATTCTTGTATTTATTACTGTCAAGAAGCTGTTCTTTATGTTCTGTCCATTTTCATCTTATTTGCTAATCTCTGGAAGTAGAGGACAACCAGTCTGCATCACTGTCGTGGAACCTTTTTCATAATTGAGTATCACTTTTTTAGGTGAAACGACTGGAATTTCTTTGGTCTTCTCTTAGGATCTGTTTTTCATTCTCTTGGTGTTTTTTGGTGCTGTTCATTTGCAGTGTTTTCATTTTTTAAGATGTGAATGTAATGCTGGGTTGGTCCTGACTGAGCATTACTGGCTCTCTCAGCTGCTGAATGCGGTGCACATTTGTTAAATCCCACTTTCTTAGAGATGACCAGTAGTTCACCAGTGCTATGCTCAAATTCAGTCTGAAACATGCTACAACTCTCTTCCTCTTGAGCCTTCTCAGGCTTTCCCTAACCTTTTCTTCTGCCTATTTTAATTTTGTCTCTTAAAAAAACAACTCTTTGCTATTTTGAGATTTATCCTAAAAATCTATTATTGTCCTTTAATGTTAACCTTGTCTTCTAGAATGAGACTGTCTTCTATGTCTTTATTTCAGAAACCAATAACAAAACCTGCTTCTTTTTGAGATAAATAAATTATATTTTGTAAGCAGGAACTCACAGAGTAAATGCATGTGTATCTAGAGTCATTAGGGTTTGGGATGGTCAGACTGGCCAATTCTAGGAGCTGAAAGGAACTATGACTGATCATAGTTTATAAGAATTAGGCCACAATAGAATATTTTTCAAAAATTGATTTTTAAGTATTTACTAATCTTGAACTATGATCAAATCATACCTATCCTTAGTTAACCTCAGTTTGTACATCTTTAGGAGTAAATAGGGGAGGTAGGGCTGGTGTGTACTGATCCAAGGATGGGAGTGGGAACTTGAAATATGGGGAGAGGAGGAGAAAAAAGGTGAGGGGAGAGAAGGGAGACAATTTTGGGGATTTCGGGTTTGTGGGAGTAGAATGTACAGCCCTATCAAGTGTACTGTGGTTAGTTTATGGAATATATGTATGTTCTATCCCACAGTTTCTGTGTTATTGAAGGATATTAGTAGAGTTGTTGATTTGTTTATGTAGAAATGGAAGGTGAAAAATTCTTTCTTAAAGGGAATATTTCCTTCCTTGCTTTCTTCCTTCCTTATTGTAGCTACTCATGGTGAATAGGTACTATGCTATGACTTTATAAAACAATCTTTTAATCCTTCACTTTATGATTGAAGAAACTGAGACAAAGTGGGAGTAGGAAAATTTCCCAAGGTCACAGAGCAGCCACAGCCCCTTTATTTTCAAGCTTGGGTGTGCACTTCCCTTGGTGCCTAGCAACCTGTGTTTCTATTCATTTGCTCTTTGCATTTGTGTATATCGGGAAATCGTTTGTTTTTTTCTTTATTTAAATTTAGGGACAAGTGATATTTAATTTTGTCATATACATCAAGTGAGCAAAATGAAATCCCGAATAGATGTGGTGAAATGGACAAATCATAACGGAAGTCCCATGTGTTGAAGCCATCAGTGAGTGATAAGCTGCACATGAGGAAGGTTCTAGAAAGGGGCCTGTGCAGTTGCTCTCCTCCTGGCTGCGGCTTCGAGGAGAAGGGTTTGGCTGAACTTCTCCATGATGGAAGTGTTTTGAGGAAAAAGTCTGAAATATCAGGAACTTGGCTGGTTTGTGCCAAGTCAAAGGAAAGGAAGAATGGATCCTGGGCACGTGGGTGCCTGTGAGCCCAGGGATTGGTTTAGTGCATGCTTATCTCTATGCGAGGCTAAGTAGTAGACAGCTTTGTAGGATAAACTGATAGAGAAAAGGTAGTTTTTTTTCTTTTGGGTTCTCTCTTTAAATATTTTCTTCTATTTTGATTTTTTCACCCCTCTGCGTTCATTTTTTTGTTTTCCTCCACTCATCCTCCTTTTGCGTTCTTGGTCCTCAACTCACGTTAGTTACCTTCTTTGTTTTGATGTGTTTTGTTTCTCGTTCCACTTTTACTCTCTTTTTCCTTCTTTTCTCCCACAACCCCCTGTTCCTTTCCTCTCAAGCTTTTCCTGCCATTTCTTCTTGTTTTACTCTCAAATGATATTCTTTGCAAAGAGCTGTCTGGGTCCTTTGACCTCACAAGAAGCTCTCTGACGAAATGCTTAAGAAAAACAAGGTATTATGTATTATCCTACACATTCCGCAATCGCCCTAGCAATTTAGTAACTACAGTCCAATTTAAACCAGGCCTCAAGGCAACAAAAATTGCACCAAATGCCAACTAATTTACCAAACTTACAGAAGGAATATTTGGGAGTCTATTCCCTTCAAGCCATCTGATTCATATTATTGACTCATTTAGAAAACAGAAAGTGAACAGAGACAAGTTTTTAAGGAGTTTGGTTTCATGCAAATGACTTGCAATTGCAGCCCATTATTTTTATACCACGACTTCATTAGTCATATCCCTGTCAGACCTGTGACCAGTGTCAAATGTTTTCAAAAAGCACACCAGGACAGGCATGGAACTCATCAGCCTGTGTCAAAGGTCGCTCTCATTAAGGGGTCAAAATGAAAACTTTCAGTGTCTCTAACACATCGCACAGCTCTCCCTGGCCCTTCCCACCCCCACTCCTGAAACCCAGGGCCGGCTAAGCACCTCCAGCTCCCCAGACATTCAAATAAGATCAAGATGACAGGGCAAGAAAATGAATAGGTTTCTTACCCGGCTGGACCTCATAATCTGGTACTGATTGAAACAACCAGAAAGCTGTTTGCCAGGTCTTATAACACCATTTCCTGAGGTTAAACATAACATCTCAAAATGAAGCAATTAGGGGTTTCTCTAAAACAGGAGTCTTCAGTAATTAAAATGAAAAAAAAAAAGGCAGAAAGAAAGAGAGAGAGAGAGAAAAGAAAATAAAGACTATCATGGGAGGTGCTGACTAGGCCCATCATGCAGGGTTTGATGGTAGAGTCTCTGCTTTTTTTTGCCTCTTGAAAGGTCAACTTTTGATTGTGGAGACAGTAGGTGAAGACGGTGTCTATAACGGTGCTGTAATGATGGGTTTGAAGGAGTCTGAGACCCAGAGTTAATAAGAATGAAGCTGGGGGCTGGGACTGTGGCTCAGTGGTAGAGCGCTTGCCTTGCATGTGTGAGGCACTGGGTTTGATTCTCAGCACTGCATCTAAAAAATAAAAATAAAATAAAATAAAGGTCTATCAATAACTAAAAAAATATTTTAAAAAGAACAAAGCCACCTTCCCTGAGGCTCAGTGGACAGTGTGAGAGTCACACAGCTTTGGTGCCCTACTTCCTCTTGTTTGGAGCTGCTACTGCTCCCCAGAAGGACAGTCAACTCAGAGAGCAGAGCCTCTGTGCTATGTGGGATTTCCAAAGGGTTCATGTGGTGGGGTTTTCCTTCCAGGATCTTCTTTAGGCCATGCTGGTGTTGGGTCTGGGTTCCTAGGGGACTTGGAACATGGATTACATCCTGTCACCATCACGGTAGTTTTAAGATGGACGAACAGATATTTCCAGCACTGTGTGAGGTGAATGTCAAGGAGGTCTCTTGTTGTCGATATGACATTTTGCAAAAACAAAACAAAACAATTTAGCAATAGGAAATGCCAAAATGGGATGACTCCGCATTGATTTCTGGAGAACACACAATCTCTTCTCCCCTGTAGAAGTCATTTGGGGCGACTTGATTTAATTCTGTGGTAATGTCTGTGACGTTTTCTCTGCTTCCTTACTCACTAAATTAATTACTCATACTTGAAAGAGAGTTTCTTCCGGCCTCCATGAACTGCCTTTTCAGGAAAACAGATCTCGTGCGACAGCATTTTGCCTCATACCTGTTTTTCAAAAGCCTTTGTTCTACGTCTTCTTGGGCCCACCTTCGATTATTTTTTAGGCAGGGATGCTTTGAGAGTAACTGGAGAGAAACATTTTACTTAATATGTTTATTTTTAGATATTTGATATTGCTTTCATGGTGTGATAAGGGAAAAAGGAGCAAGACTGTCACTGGCCTAGGAAAGGCACCCCTGGATATTGTGATGTGACAACAGCAGTCTTGTGTTTGCATTCCAAATAAAAATATACATGTCCCAAAGCAGACACATTGTTTTAAGCTTCCACATTCACTCTAAGGCTCATTAATCAAGCTATGCACTACAAAGTATGAGCAAATGTTCTACTAATAAAATGGCAAGCCTCCCATGCTAAGTATAGCACCAGCTATTGCCTATAAAATGGGAATCTGATGCTGGACTCCAGCTTAATATCCTTGTGGGTTACTGGCATTCTGTGAGTTATTCACACTGTACTCTGTGCTCAGTGCTTGCCTGACAGGGATGCTGCAAATTAATAATTATAATTTCTATAAAAAGCTTGTCTTGGGCTGGAGATGTAGCTTGGTGGTAGAGCATTTGCCCACCACGTGTGAGGCCCTGGGTTTGCTCCTCAGCACCTCATTAAAAATAAATAAGTAAATAAATAAAACCAAAGTGTGTGTCCATCTACAACTTTAAAAGAAGTCCTCTTGAGTTGTGGAAGATGGCGTAAGAAGGGAGATGAAACTGCTGGGTTGTGCAAACACATGTTCACACGGGGCATGGCACTGTTTTTTGGGTTGAGCAGAAGCTTTGCCTTGTTTTCTCTCCAGGCTGCCGTTTGCAGACCGGCTCATCTGCAGCTTCACTGAACCTTAGCCTATGGATAGGTGGTAGAATGTGGCCTTGAGTCAAGAGAGATGATGCCAGAGTTTTTTCTGGGCCTGGCCAGGAGGAATTCAAGGGCCTTCACTCAGGAAGGACTACTTTGTACTTTCTTCTCTCTTTGGACAGTTAACAGTCATGGTTTACTCTTGGGGCTCCGGGGCTCACCCCTTTCTTTACCTGTGGCCTTTCAGTTGTTTCCCAGTGGTGAAGCATCCTATCCTTGTTGTGAATCTGTGATGGACGCCCTTGGCCTAGGGGCTCCCTCTTACCCCTTCAGGAAACAGGAGGGCTGCAGAGATAGCGCTCAAGTTTTCTTTCACAGTCCCTGTTTCCTAACTCTAATCACCTTCTGCTGTGGGAAAGAGATGAGATGAGGCCTAAAAAACAGATCATTGTCCGCCTCCTAGATTAATGCAGAGAAAGCGGTATTGTCTGTTGAATGGATAAATCTTCCTGCTGTCACTCAAAACCTAAATTCAACGCTACTTCATTTCTAAGAGGCTTATCTTCCTTGAATAGACCCTTGCAGCTCAAGTAAGAGGCGATGTAATGAAGCGTGTTTTTTTCTTAAGTGAGAAACCTGCTGCATAGAAGGGGGGAAGACCGTGCAGCTGTTCTGAAGGGGCTCTGCAGACTCTCGAAAGACTTGTCATTTATCTGGTCTTGCATGACATCAAATGATAGAAGATCAAGTTCAAAATCTGCCAGAGCAGCTCAAAAGGGCTTCTTCATCTGTTAATTAAATAATGGTTATTAACATACAATGTTGTGCAGCTGGGATTCGTATCAAACATTACGAGAAAAATATTGCTGCAGCTTTCAGCACTTCCCCTTCAGTCTGTGTTTATTAGGAGGCAAAGAGCTTGGGAAATGGCCATGGTTTTACCCAAATCCGAAAGTTAATATTGATGCCATAATATGTGGTTAAATGAAAGAGCAAGTAGACAGGTGGGTATTAGGCAGATGGATAAATTCAAAGTGACATGCTGAGATCATTGTAGAGTATACCCTTTTGTTGTGCTTGTAATTAATTCAGTGCTCCCCACAATGTGGGCTCACTGACTTCTTCTGAGAAGTTAAATACGTGCAACACATACACATAGAATTACTATAAATAAGTGCTTATTTACTTTGGTCTAACTCAGGCTACTGTATTGAGCTGGAGTTTAATTTGAACTTTGGAATAGATGTCAAGATTTTCATCACTGCAATAAATTTTACTGGATAAGGATAATTTTAGCAACATTTCATCATCCACAGGCTTGAGTTTGTATGTACAGGTTACAAAATTACTTTTAAATATGTCTTGCTTTATTAGTCTGTGTGTAATTAAATGGCACCACATTTAAGCTTAGAGCTGTGGAAAGTGGGCCATATCCCTCAGGAAAAAAGGTGGTTTAGAAAGGTGTTAAAACCTACCAAGAATTCTTTGCTCCATAGTAATTTCCTTAAGAAAAGTATCACAAATTTTATCACCAAGGGAGTCCTGATGGGTTTTTAATTCCCGTTGGATAACTGAACTTGAAGGAAATGTGGGCAGTAAAATAATTTTGAAAGCTTGTATTTTGTGATATCAAGTCTGTATCACATACTTTTAAGCTGTCTAAAGCCATTAGTTTAAATTTGTCAGTGGATAAGGCTGCATCTTAGGCTGCCATTCATTCATAGCAGTTGATTATTTAATCCCTTGATATTTGTGACAATAGACATTATTTAATACCTTGATATTTATGACAATAAACAATATGTTAGAAGAAAACATCTTTCCTTTGTACCAAGCATCAGTTCTGATTGTTTACCTACATCTCGCAACTTTGTTCATCCTAATTTGGCTAAGGCATGCACATCCAGGTGGTTGATTAATAATCCAAAAGCCTTGATTTAGTCATGGGCTTTGACTTTTCCTCCAACTAAAACTAAACCATTTAGTCAGTAAACAAAGAGCCTTATTAACCTATCTGAAGTGTAATTCCCTAATCTCTTCTAGGTCCTCTGTAGACATGGTAACACCTGGTAAATATCCAGAGTATGTATAACGGCTCCAGGAGAGAGTAGAAAGTACATGGAAAATATGCAAATTAGACTATATATTGTTGAGACTTGCACACGTTCAAGATCCAGAATCCATAATGTACATTTAACTGAATTCTTTGAGCTTCTCAGCACTGTCTGATTATTCATTCATTCATTCACTCACTCACTCATTCATTCTCACTTCCAAGTGCCTAGTCCTATACAGGTCTGGTCTTTTGTTGACCCTCAACCCACCAGTCTGGTGTTCAATGGCAGCGACCCACAGGGAAGCCAACTTTGGGGGTTTTAGCTGGCTGTCTTGTAGATTCACTTCGGTTCATGAGGGGTTGAAGGGAAGAGGGTTGGATGGCTCGTGTAAACCTAGTTTTACTAATTGAAAAGCAACTTGAAGCACATGATTTACTGATGGAACCTCAGTAGCATTGTCTTCTTGTATACTGTGTGCTCAGTGCTAGGACTGATGAAATAATAAGCTTTTCAGCACTTACTGTGTGCCAGGCCCTGTACTAAGCATTTTCTATGAATTAATTAGCTCATTTCTTCCTCATAATAACTCTAAAATAAGTTACAATTATTTTCCTTATATCTTTTTAACAGATGAGAAAAGAGAGGTAAGGCACAGAGATGTTAATTAACTTGCTTAGCGCCACACAGCTTTAAAGTGGCAGCATCAGAATTCAAGCCCAGAAAGTCAGGCTCCAGAGTTCATGCTCTTAATTCCACAATAAACTATGACCAAAGAAGCTTTAGCAAGTGAGGAAGTTGAGACCCTTATCATATACATTCTGTCTTGGCCAGGATAATGGTGTGTCTACACAATGTCTAAATGGCTATTTGATATTATATTATCTCCATATCTCCAAACTCGTGGATGAAATACATCACTCTTCAGCTGTGTGTTGTGTTGCGTTCTCTGTGTGTGTGTTAAATGCAACTTTAGGAAAACAGACAACAGAATCCTGAACATTGATCTTGGATGAGTCACTTAACCTTTCCAAGTTTCAGTGAAATAACGCTATACTGTTAATGCGGAAAAATTCATTTGAAAGGCCTACCCAGGGCTTAGTATAGCATATCATATGATTGGAGATGATGCAGAGTGCTGAGGTTCAATCAAGTAAGTGATCAATGCCTTGTATCAAAGAACTCATTGTTTATTGCAGCATGTTGAGGAGGTTGAGGAAGATCATGTTTAATGGAAGGTATGCATAACCTCCCTTACTCTGGCTGAACAAAAATTATAATATTTTTTTTGATATGCCAGCTGTACCAAGGCTTCTCTGGGACCCAGGGTGCATTTCATCTTGAACTATGAATTGTAAAGATTTTTATTGTCTTCTGACACAAACACAGCATCCTTTTATTGTGTTTTTTGATGCGTTAAATATGTTTTTATGGTCCCCTATGTCTATTGTGCCTAGCATACTGTTGGTACTTAATAAACGTTAAATAATAATAATATATGTGCATATGAGATTTGTGGAAAGAAATGACTTAGTGTTTTAGGTATCTGAGATTGTTCTTCTGGTGCCCGGGGAAAACATACAGATGAGCATATTACTGGGAATAGATTAGAAGAAGCCATCAATAGCAATGTCATCTCCCTAAAATATGATGTGGCTCTGTCAGCACAAATCATGAACTCCATCTCCTACCTTACATCACTATGAAACTCTGATGTGGAAAGTTGAAATAATAGAGATAATAGAGATGGGTATGTAGGCACCTTAGAATTTTGCAAATTAACAAATGATATTGTCTTTTCTTGCATATCAGTAGATTTGTACAGTTGAGAGGGAAATGTTAGGGTAAGTTTTGGCTTATTTCTTTTTAATTCTGAAGTGAACCTATCTAAGAAGCTGTTGCGGGTGTTCTCGGCTTTGTTCCTGGGGATGAAGAGGAGGGGCTCCAGGTACTGTCTTTTAAGGGACCATTTCCCTTTCACTGATATCCCTGTCAGACACCTGCATCTGCACAGTTCCCCCAGCTGAGCTACTTACCGCTTCCCAGCATCCCTTCCTTTTCCAGCTGGATGCAGCCCAAAACATCAGCTCTCTGCCTTGTGCCCAAAGCCTCTCAAATCCAGGGAGGAGGTGTTTGTCTAAGATAAAACATGGGACAGGGACAATGCAGCATCCCCAGACGACTCATCTGTTCCGATGTGTCCTTTGACTCATCTGTTCCAATGTGTCCTTTGGCTCTGCCTCGATTAACTCATTAGCAAAAGAAGGCAGGAAGATCTGCTACCCAGATTTTGTGATTCATCAGGTCTGTTCCTTTTTGGGGAGACACATCCGCAGTTCCTGCCAGTCTTCCAAAAGGGTGTTCCCTGCCACCCCTCCCCATCGTTGGGGGAAGAGTTTAAGTCCATTTTACTGCCCCCCCTCCAGGGCATACCTTCCCTGCTGGAAAAGACTGGTTAGAGTGACAGAGGGTCGCTGGCTATAGTTGTTCTTTTTAAAGAATAACTCTTCTTTCTTTGTTTTATCTTTTTGTGTTTTCTGAAAACATACTTTGATGGAGCCACTATTAAGGTGAAACTTTCTTATAGGCTGTGAGCTGAGGGTCTTTAATACTTTTTATGCCTCAAAGTTCTTTTTGAGAGGCTTTTGTGAGGACATAAATTACCAGTAGCAACAGGTATATTTTTCCCTGAGTACAAAGGCCAAGTGTAAGTTTTTCGCAAGTTAAAAGGGTCTGTTCTTTTCTTTTTGACCTTGATTTTTTCGGGATATTCTGCCTTGCCTCTGCTTTGGCCGTATTATTCCCTGACCCATCCAATTACCATTTCTATCAGCGCTTCAGAAAGATTATGCTTTTTGGGTGTTCTGTAGATGTCTTTCCAGTGGCTTCACTTGATGAATGTGACAAGTTTTGTGTTTTCTCCCTCCCCTCATTGAATTGAAAAGTTTTTTTGATAAATACAGGCCAATAAGTGCCCAAAGGCAGCATTTCAATGGCTGTGAAGTCTTTCAAGGTTAGGACTTAACCTCCGTTCTCCCTAATTCAACTCCAACCTTCAGTCTGAAGCCAATCAAGAATATCAGATGATACTTAAACAATGAAGGATTTCTGATATTCAGGTACTGCCTCTGTTCAATAGGATTGCAAATTCTTTGTGTGAAGAAAGTCGGTTTTGCTCTAAAGTACTGTCACAAAAAGTGAAATTACCATTTGCTTGGAATGATGCCATTCATCATTGTCAGAATACTAAGCATTGTAAGTAGCTAGGCCTCTCCAAATTAATGCCTTGTTTTGCATCGGCTAAATTTCCTAAATCCTTGAGGATGGGTCATACAAAACTCATCTCACCCTTTTAATTTATCAATCCAATATGAGTTCTGTGAAAGGGAGCTTCATTCAGTCTTAGCCCTTTTATTTACAGTCTAATTCTAAAAGAAAAGGAAATAAGATATGAAAATAAGTTGGAAAATAAGATAAATCTCTCAGTGAAATCACCAGATCTACTCAGTCCTGTAGCAAAACCTCCATAATTCATTTGTAGGTCAGCTCAAGGGATTAGCCATGACGTATTTGGAAATTCATTTATTTTTATTTTATTTTGCTGTTTCTTATGCATAAGGGTAATGCTGTCCCCAAGGCTTTTCAGGTAGCCCTCAAATCTTGACAACATTTGCTGTCTCTGAGGCCTAAGCCAAAATTAATTTTCAAATAAACAGCATAAAAATGTATGGAGTTGTATAAATTTGAATACAAAATGCATTTGTTTTGTTTGCTTACACACATACATACATACTGTCTGTTCAGCCAAAAACCATAATATGACATTGAAATTAATGGCCATATGCACATCATGAAAGTCAAAAAAGTTTTTCTTTGAGTTCAAAAAATATAGAACATGCAGCATTTTATTTCATTTCCATCTCAAAATGTGGCCTTTAACATATCTTCGGAGGATGTTTTTTTAATTGTTCATTTTTCCTACAAGGAAATTAAAACTCTCCATAGGACAAACTGGTAGCTGGAAACCTTCCTGTCTTTTATTTGTTGTCTTGGGAGATACAGAGGTATTTTCTTTCTGAAACTTATGAAAAATAAAAAGAAAAAAGCAAAGGTAAATGAAATTATGTCACTTGATTTTCTGCCTCTAATAAAAGATAAAAGCAACATAGAATAAAAATGGGATTGAAATCTGCTGAGGTTTATATTGAGTTTCTCTCCTTGGTGGCTATAAGGAAAAGGAAAAGGATTCTGTCATTATACAAAGGCGGTCCAGGAGGCAGGTAATTTGCCTCTTGTTATCTTGCTGCTGCCAAAGTAAGATACCTGAATGTTCTTCACATGCTCATGAGCCCACAGGCAGCCTAAAATATCACAAATGCTCTAATTCTCCTTTTCCAAAACTCAAGCTCTTAAAATGGTTGTTAAATATGCTTCCACCAGGGGGCTTTGTATACATTTGCAATATTTTTTGTTTGTTTACATATTTCTAAAAAATAGTAAGAAATGAACTTCAACAGAGCAAGGCATGGAAGTTCCCTTCCTCAGCCTTTTGAAATCTTTATTATACAGAAAACAAAACCAGCTCCCCTCTCCTGCCCTGTGGCCTCTGATGTGCAGGAGGTCTGTGAAAGCAGAGGGTGGGGGGAGAGGACTGGAGGAGGCAGTGGCAGCGGTGTCCAGGCCTGCTGGACTGCTGCCAGGGTGAGGGTCTTTTGCCTTCATCCGAGCTTGTTGATGGACAGTGGTGGGTTGGATTGCCCAGTTGTGTATGTGTTGCTTTTCAAATTTATTTCTTTTTAAACTTAACCTGTGATTTGGGCTAGTGGTGCTTATATTTTTCCATATGATTGGAGCACCTCTGAATACAGACAATGTCATAGTTGTGCACAGTTTAACTGTCTCAATATGTAAGAAAGAGGAAGTATTATGGCAATTAATAATTTCAGAAAACTGCCACATCGCTGCAGTTTTTCCTCAGGGTATCATGAAAGAGCTGTGGATGAGGCGGTTACAGACTGGAGTTTGAACACTGCCCAGTCATCAGCTTGCTGGATTTTACTGGAAAAGCATTTTTATATGTCTGTGCCTCAGTTTCCTTATTAGTATTGATTTGCAAGAGCCTTTCTGTATCTGACATTTCCACAAGCTTGAGTTGCTTCACTCTTTCCTTTCTGCTATTCAGGGTAGTATTATCAAATGTAATTATATTAATGGCTGAAAAATTAAATAAAATCAGAGGAGGCCACATGTGTAGCACAACAAACATGAATTTTGGTTTAGGAGCATACTAAGTTTGAATGCAAGTCCTGCCCTATGCTATGTGGGAGCAGGGAAGGTGGCAAAATGGTCAGATTGTTCTCTAAGCCTTATTTTACTCACTGTAAAATGAGAATTCAGGCTGGAAGTTTTTCTAAGGTTCTTTCCAGTGGTATGTTTCTGGAACTTTTGAAGTATTTGAGCCCTGGTAGTACCTTACTGGAGCTTCTTGGCAATGATTGTGGTTCATATCTCTGAAAAGTGGCCTGGGCTAGCCTGGAGCGGTGGCGCACACCTGTAATCCCAGTGGCTTGGGAGGCTGAGGCAGGAGGACCGAGAGTTCAAAGCCAGCCTCAGCAAAAGCGAGGCACTAAGCAACTCAGTGAGACCCTGTCTCTAAATAAAATACAAAATAGGGCTGAGGATGTGGCTCAGTGGTTGAGTGCCCCTGAGTTCAATCCTCGGCACCCTCCCAACCTCCCCAAAAAAGTGGCCTAGGCTAGGTCCTGGTTGGGATTTTGAGTATCCTAATTGTCTCTTCGAGTTCACACCTTGATAGTGGTCCTGGTGGCCAAATGGATGTAAAACTGAGGCAAAGACCCAAGACTCAGTCAGCATATTAGAAGATGAGGGGCTTGGGATTGTAGCTCAGCGGTACAGCGCTTGCCTTGCATGCGTGAGGCCCTGGGTTTGATCCTCAGCGCCACATACAAAGCAATAAAATAAAGACATTGTGTCCATCTACAACTAAAAAAAAAATTAAAAAGAAAAAAGAAGGTGAGGGGTCCTGTCTGACCTGTGCTAAAAATGAGAGAAAGGAGCTACAGAACCATAGCTGATTTTGGTCTAGGCTAAGGAGAAGAGTTCAGCGGCTAATGTCATTCAGGATTTAAGTCCTTTTCTCACCATGTTGGATGAAAACTTAAGAAACTTAAGAAACTTTCAGTTAGAGCTATAGCACACCTGAGTATAGAAGTCGCACCCACAGTCGAGTGGTGAGGTTTTCATATATTCATTCCTTCCTGCCTAGGTGTGCAAGAGGAGAGAAGTAGGTGGCTTTGGAGTCCAAGCAGCTTTGTATTGGGAACAAAAGCTGCAAAGACATGGGTTGCGGTGGGTCCTTGTGGTCTCTTTCCTTAGAACCAGGGTGATCTGAGGGCTGGCTGCATGGTAAAGGGATCCAGATTGGCCACTGATCACTGGAGGAGACTTGGAGAGGTCATTAAATATCCACCCTATATTGTCATTTGTGAAATGGGGGAAATGACTAGTCCCTTAGTGCGGGTTATAATAGGTTGAAAGCCTTTATGGTACCTGGTGATCAGCAAATGGCTGATCAATACAAAGCTGCTTGGACTCCAAAGCCACCTACTTCTCTCCTCTTGTACACCTAGGCAGGAAGGAATGAATATATGAAAACCTCACCACTCGACTGTGGGTGCGACTTCTATACTCAGGTGTGCTATAGCTCTAACTGAGAGTTTCTTAAGTTTCTTAAAATAAATGTAGCTGTTACCATTTATTGTTACTTTAAAACAGGCTGATCTGCAGTGCAGAGAGCTTACTGGAAAGTACTCCCTTAAGCTCCCTACAGAGGAGGAGGCATCACGCAGGACCTTGTGGTGAAGGCTGGAGGTCGCAAAATCTCTGCCACTGGGCACATGCCCAGGCACCTCTTTTCAGTCTTTGTGTCTTTGCCTCTGAAAACTCTCCCTCAGCTACCTGTGGGGTATACGCTGGGACTGCCAAGCCACTCTTATTTCCCCCTCACCTCATATTAAAGACCACAAACTCCTGCAGATATATATATATATATTTTCTAACATTTTTTAGTTGTCAATGGACCTTTATTTTTTATTTATTTATATGTGGTGCTGAGAACCGAATCCAGTGCCTCACACATGCTAGGCAAGTGCTCCACCGCTGAGCCACAAGCTGAGCCTTCCTGCAGATATTTCTAATAACTACCTAAGGTGTTCACTTTAGGCAGATGCAAACCTTCTGCCTAAAATTCATCTCAAAGCCATGCCAGGGGTCCCTGACTCATTGGCCCCTCCTGGAGCTCCACTCCCAATGTTCACCTGCAAGTTGGTGGACTTTGGAACAATGTTGTCAGTGGAGAGCCAGGATGCCCTGGGGCCTGGATAATCCCAATAGTTAAAGGACGGAAGCCATGACTGGGCCGGTGGTTTTTCTGGCAATCAGTACCCTTTGGGAAGTGGAGTGAGGAATGAGAAGTGTGGGGCTCTGCCAAGGCTGGCAGCTACACTGGGAGAATAAGCTCATGGTCGCCAGGCAGACAGGGCTGGGGAGAGGTAATGGTGAGAATACAGTAAGAGGGAGGGGGCAGTTAGAGCTGTAGCACACCTGAGTGATGAAATGACTCAGTGGACCCCAGACCAGGCTGGCTGTTCCTGCTTGCTGTGCCTCACCCTGCATGGCGGCTCTCTGATGCCATTCTCCAGAATGCATTGAATTGACTGAAGTGGGGAGACCTGATGGTCAGATTCAATTCGGCCTTTATCAGATGTCACCCTACCTGTCCTGTTTGCTAGCCACAGGGGTCAGAAGCCAAGGATAGTCCTACTCTCCAAGGTTTCAAAGCCTGTATCACTGGAGTCACTGCATAAACTGGAGCAACTCACTTAGCCACAATGACTTTCCTTTTCCCTTTCTCCTTTGTTCAATAGAAGTGATTATGTGTGCCTCATGGGGTGGCGGTAAGATGAAACCCTTAAAAGGAGAGGCATATAAAAGATGCTCAATACATCTTGCTTTTGCCCTGCCCATTATCTTCAACCTATCTTCTCCAATTTTTTTTTTAAGGTAACTGGGATTGAACCCAGGGGTACTCAACCACTAAGCCATATCCCCAACCCCTTTTTTTGTATTTTATTTAGAGACAGAGTCTCACTGAGTTGCTTAGGGCCTCGCTAAGTTGCTGAGGCTGGCCTTGAACTTGCGATCCTCCTGTCTCAACCTCCTGAGCTACTGGGATTACAGGCATGCACCACCTCGCCCAGCCAAAGTTCTTATTAACATGCATTTCTAGCAGAGTTTACCTGCCTAAACAGAGGGGTCTTGATGTGTAAATTTCTCCTGGGATTGTAGGTGGGCTTTGCATGTGTACCCAGGTGCATATATTTCCAGGGTTGGTGAATACCTAAACTGTTAGGATTTTTTAAATGAGGTGAAGTTCCTATACCATGGAGATTTTCTTATATTAAGCCTTATTATATCAAACTTTTTAGTGTTCAGAGGAATAAAAGGGAAAACTTGATAATTAATGTGATAATTCAAATTTAAAAAAACTTATTTCATTTAACTTTATGGACCATGCTATAGAAAAGACATGTAATTCTCACTAAAGTATATTTTCACCTTTTCTGAAAGTTTATTAAATCTGATGTTGGATGTCTAACAAAAATAGAATAAAAGTGGAAACTATGTGGTCAGTAGTAATGAAAATGCTAAATTTTCTACCAAATTTTTAATTGCAAAATCAATAAAACTGTATTAATAAAGACTCTCCCAACCACAAAAATCCGGTTAAACCCCATAAATGTTTCCCTAAAGTATTTTTAAAAGGGCACATGAATTATTGTTATTTCCATTTGACTAACATTAAGATCTATTATATAAACTTAGATTACGGGATGTAAGTGTGTGATAAAATTGGGGAATATATTTCATATATATATGAAATAAATAAACTATATACACATATAGCTTGTTTGTGTTTTATATTACAATAAACATATATGTACTTGTTTTTTGAAAAACATGTTTTACCGCTTTCCGCCTATATCCTGATTCTTTACTCTTGTCAATTTTAAGCAAGTATACCCTGGTAGAACTAAGCTCAAGCCTTCTTTTTCTTAATGTTGAACTCTCAAATATTGATGAGTCTTGGCTGTTTTGCATATGTAACATTTTGTCTTAAGAACACAAGTAGATTTTTTGTACATTGAGTTGCCTTAGAATTGAAATCAATCCTTTCTCTTTCTTTTTCTCTCTCTCTCTTTCTTTCTTTCATTCAAGAATATTAAGTTCCCTATGATCATTGCAGTTAATTCCACAGCTTTTCTTCAATTTTTTCCCCTAATGCTGCTAATGGTTTCCCTTTATTGAAACAAACTGGAAACAAATGGAAATAATTAAATAGTACATCCCTGATAAGATATACTCTAATGCATTTTGTAACCATTTTTAAGTGCGCAGTTGATTTTAGATGGAGTTCTTAGTGGATCTGTTTTCCTGGGCGCTTTCAAAGAGGGAAGGGAAACTGAAAGGGGGAGAACCATTCTGAAGGCCCAGGAGAGTGCCTGTCTTTATTTCTGAGAGTAACTATGATAACTATGAGTACTTCTGGTTAATTGCATGACAAGAGACAGTTTTGAGACTTGAATCAGCTTCCTTTTCTTTCTTTCTGTCCCCCAAACACCTGCAGCTCCGTGCAAAGGAATCTGCGAATCACTGGGCCTGTCGTCCACTTAGTGTCCTGTCC
The DNA here is from genome assembly GCA_004024805.1 of Geosciurus inauris. Taxonomy (NCBI): domain Eukaryota; kingdom Metazoa; phylum Chordata; class Mammalia; order Rodentia; family Sciuridae; genus Geosciurus; species Geosciurus inauris. The sequence continues at coordinate 7,681 of PVHX01006141.1, read as the reverse complement.
ACCACCCCTCACCTTGGAACAAATTTGCTGCCTTGAACAAAATGTGACTGGCAAGCTGAATTCTGAAATGTTCCTGAAGGAAGGAGGGCAAATAATCTTTCAGTATCATTTGCACCACATTTCAAAGTTGTCTGTAGATGCAGACTAGATGACCAAAAGTTGAAAGAACACATTTTGGGCTGATTTGCCTTGACCATTTTTGGGCTTCTTGTTCTTAAAAGATGTTTCCAAGGATCAGTAGATCACCATATGGGCTATGTCAGTACCAAAGTATTCTGATATTTGGATTGTTAAATTTTTTTTTTTTTTTTTTTTTTTGGTACTGGGGACTGAACTCAGAGGTACTCGACCACTGAGCCACATCCCCAGCCCTATTTTGTGTTTTATGTAGAGACAGGGTCTCACTGAGTTGCTTAGCACCTCGCCATTGCTGAGGCTGGCTTTGAATTCGCTATTCTTCTGTCTGAGCCTTCCAAAGTGCTGGGATTACAGGTGTGCACCACCACGCCCGGCTTGGATTGTTAAGTTTGAATGGATAAATCTGCTGCGTTAGTGTCTGGAGAGGGAACAGGCCAGTTACAGTTGCACATAGTGGTGGAGTGTTGATCTGAGAAGGTGGAATTGGCCTTGTGGACTTGCTCATCCTTTAGGATGGGTCTCCTGGGAAGGGCTATGCACCCAGGATATGTCCCTGAGTGCTGGTTACCTTTGCATTCTGGCTTGTCTGCCAGGGTGCACCCTCTGCTGGAACAAAAGAATAATCATTGCCTTTAAGAACAGGCAGGGACTTAGTTAGAATCTGACCTCTTTCAAAGCAGTGATTTCTTCTTCTTTAGCGGCAAGTCAGTGGGAGAAGCATGGCTCTCAGTGTTGGGTCCTTCTAAGAATGGCTCCTTTTGTGGTCTTTCTGGAAGAGCTGAGAGTCTCCAGGCTTTTGTAAAAAAATAAAGGTACATTAAAGGAATATTACGTTCATCATAGCAATAATATAAAAACATTCATGGAATAGCTAAACATCAAAGTTAGGATCAAAGTTTTGGACAAGTCAGTATTTCCCATGAGGCAGAGAGGTTAAGGCACCGGATTCCTATTGCTACATAGCTAAACAGCAATGCACGTGGCTAGAGCACATTAAACCATGACATTCCTATTTTTGACAATGAGCTCCCCCACCACAGTAAACTACAGTCCTTTCTGGTGCTTGTCTCCCTGTCTCACTTCCCCAGCCAAATACAAAGAAATACGTCACAGTTCCAAAATGCCACACTAGAGTAAGTGGAAGCAGGCTCTGGGAGATTGCAAGAGACTTCATTTAGCTGGGTCATCGTCTGTGAATCTGTATCAGTTCTAAGTCCTGACTAATTCATTTAGAGCACCCTGTTAATTTCTTTTAGAGATAAGCTTCTGGACCCTTGAAGGCAATTTTCATTCTTTTGAAAAAAGAATGAAATGATAGTGAGTTTTAGGTGCCCAATTTTTTTAAGCAAAGTTTTGTATTAAATATTAAGAAAAAACACAAAAATATTGACCACCTGTCTATCTTCAAATGTACATCCTACTGTCTCTGATATTGCTTAGTTAATCTTGCTTTAGATGGTGTGTGTGTGTGTGTGTGTGTGTGTGTGTGTATGTTACTTTACAGATTAGAACTTAGGTCCTCTGGAATACCTATGCCCTCAAGCCTATTCATTTTTCTTTTCCTCCAGGGTTGTCATGATCCTAACTTTGATGTTTAGCTATTCCATGAATGTTTTTATATTATTGCTATGATGAACGTAATATTCCTTTAATATACCTTTATTTTGCATGTTTTAAAACTTTAATTAAGTGGAACTAACTGTTTGTGTTATCTGGAGCTCCTTTTTCCTGAACACTGTGCTTTTTTGATTTATCTGTGATGTTACATATAGGTCAAATTCATTCATTTTTAATGCTTTATAATAGTTCATTATATGAAAATAGCACAATTAACTTATCTATTTCCCCATTGATTAAAATGTAGGTTATTTTAATTTTTTTATTACTATGAACAATACCACAATAAACAGTTTGTAACCCATATGTACATGTATATACATTTTATAATGCACATCTCACATTTTTAGCTTTATTAGATATTATTATGTTACTCTCTGAAATAATTGTTCTAGTTTTACTCCTACCAGCTGTTTATAAAAGCTCTAATATTCACACAACTTAACCCTTTTAAATTTTATGCAACTTTTAAATTTCTGTTAATATTATGGAATTAAGTTACATTTTGCTATTTAATTTAAAATTCTCTAATTACAAGAGAAGATTGCATATCTTTTCCTTTTTTTGCCACTTGGATTTTCTTTTCTGAAGTGTTATGGGTATTTTCCTATTGTTTTGATTACTTATATTTTTCTTACTGATTGATGGAAATTCTTTATAGGTTATTAGATGCTAATTTTTAGAATATCCCCTTCTACTATAAAAAATAATATAGCCTCCCAGGGAAAATTGGAAAAAGAAAAGAAAGAAGCCACCAATAATTCCACTGCTTCCAACCAAAATGAGTCAACATTTATAGCTAGTCTTTTTTCTCTCATGACATTCTTACATAATTATAATTATAGTGTGAATATAACTTATGTTCTATTTTTCCAATTGTCATATTAAACTTTTTGATGCTGCTATACAACATTTGTAGCTTATTTAAAATAGATGAATGATGTATCATTGAGTTTACCTGTCGTTTTCCATTTTATGAATAGCATTACAAAAAAAATACTTAATGTTTAAAACATTTTGATATTTTACATTATGTTCTTAGAAGGGAGCCACAGAAGTTTGGTTATGAAACAATGGGAATATACATTTAAAAAAGAAAACAAAATGTTTGAGGAAAAGTGTTAATCAGTGCTGGCAATCTAAAGAAAAGTGTTCCAAAAAACTCAAGGGAGCCCAGCAGAAGTCTGGAGTGTCAGTTCACCTTACTGGGCAGAGAGATAACTAAGATCTTTGGTGTCTCCTGTCACTTTTTGACCCAAAGCACCATTTACTATAGACATTTTCTTTCCTACTTCTGTAACAATTTGGCCTTGAAAGAGAATTTCTCAGGACTACAGCAAAATGTTTATAGGTTAATATATATAAATAAATTTTTACTGATTTATAAACACTGATAAAGGAAAGTGGTTAGTTAATTTCAGGTCATGAAATTGGATATACAAGTAGAGGGAGTATGTACAGGGAAATATGCTTCCCTGAGTATTAGTTGATAGTCTTAGAGAACATGGGCAGCTCAGCACTCCTTGGTAGGGTTTTTTGTTTATATGATTTACTTTTTGGCATTGGGGTAGAATAAAAGGTTCGGATTATCCTGTATGAAAAAACATTTATTTGGAAATATGTAATACATGTCCTGAATTTATGATCTAGTTGTATTCCAAAAGTTTCTTTACAAGTCAGTTAATTAGAACTCAGAAAGCACTTTCCCTTAGAACTAATATTGTAAATGGTGCTGTGGTTTCCAGATGGGCACATAAAATCCCATTTAATCTGTCATATATCTCAAAGCATAGCCCTGGTTTCAAGTCTAGCTTGGCCACAGTCTATTTGGGTGATCTTGGGCACTTACGTCAGTTAAATTCCTAGTCTGTAAGATGAAGAAAGAATTTTTGTATTACCTGAGATAATGTATATGAAAATGATTTATGAATTATAAAATGCCATGTATAAGAAATAAATAAGTATGAATAGGCAGAACATGGTTTATCAATAGAATTTCAGAATGGAGAATGTACAGTCCAGGACATGGTATATTGGGGTGGAGCAGGCATATTTTGAACTGCCTATGTCTATTATGTCTTCCCTATTCTAATTTTAATTTTTATGAGTTCACATCACAATGAAATACCAATGTAACTTGAAAAACATATATGCGTACATATAACACAGACACACACATGATAGATATACTGATGATATTTTAAAAAACTTATTGTTTGATCAAAGCAGTTTGAAACTGACTAGTCTGCTGATATCTTCACTCAGCAAAGAACACAGAGCCTGGCTATGAAAGGTGATAGGTGTTATACAGGTAAATGGTTTATATGATTTTTTATTTATCACATTATTTCTATGCAAAATTTACCTTGTATAACTCTAGCTTTGACAACACAGTGTCTTCCAGCATCCTAGCTCAGACTTTGTTGGTGGGATGTTAGTCCTAGCTTGAGTGTTAGGAAGCTGTGTGTGTGTGTGTGTGTGTGTGTGTGTGTGTGTGTGTAGATGTTTTGAGAAGAGACAGGATTGTATAACTTTCTACATTGGCCTGAAAAATAATGAGAAGATAATTCTCTCTAACTGGATTTGTCATCATTCACTATTTTTTTTTTTCCTGGAAGTTTAGGGTTGGTTAGAGACTGGGATGCTTTCCTCCCAAAAGTTTAAGCATTGACAGGTTGAATGTGTCTTGCAGATGAGACATACTTCGAAGGATGAGACTGTGAGGATAAAGAGAATTGTAGCAGCTGTTCTTAGTAACTAATGACTTTAGACTCCTGAATTAGGAAAAGTATACAATTAAAAAAACTATTAATCAAAGCAGTATGTTGAAAACTCTCAAAGGGCCTCATTGTTATTTCATGTAAGTCAACTTTCTGGGCTGGGACCCAGCATGGCTAAGTGGGTGTTGAGATACTTGCTGGATAGATTTAATGATACAAAATTAATGCAATGAAGGAAATTTGTGCCAATTATTTCTAGAACAAAAGATCAATGAGATACTTTAATTTTATCAGACACATCCATTTTGGCAGTGGATATGTAAGAATTTTATGTGAAAAGGTAAGCTGTGCCTTGGGATCCAAAAGAGAATGGGCATCTAGTTGTGAGGGGTCCATGATATGGAAAACAGCAGCAAAACAGCAGGATGGAGGTGAATTATAGCAGGTTTGACATAAATGAGCAAGACTAAATAAGTTTTGAAAGCAGTGGCCCATTCAGTTATTTCTTTTATTTTTCATATTTTTTCTCGACTCTGCAAAATAATAAGAAACAAAAGAAAAATCTGCTGAATGCCTAGTCATAGTTTATTGGAGCAGGAAAATAAGCCATTCCGAACCATTCTCTGATTTGCTGTGAGTGGCAGAATCATTCACCGTGGTGAATCATAGCGGGGAGAACCATTGGGAGTGATTATTTTTTGATGTTAAATTGCAAATGGCACAAGTGGAGTCAACAAAGGTATGAATTATTTTAAAAAATCTTTTTAAAAATCCTGTGATTGAAAATGTGTATTTATATGAACAGCTTATGACTTCATTTTACCAGTTTATAACTTTATTTTACAATAGCCAAGCCTTAAGAACATGCCTCTTTGTTTTTATATTTGGCTAGTTAAAAGCTTTCCTAGTTAATATTTTTGTGTCAAAATAGTATCATTGTCCTAGAAGCTGTATGATGTTATAATGGTGGGACAATTTGGGGTCAGTTGATTGGGTTGAGGAGCATATCTTCGTTTCTTGACTCTTGTTTTGGTGAATAAGAAACCTGTTAGCTGTCCAACAAAGAACATAACTGAGGGATTAGCTCTACCTGGGTGGAATTTGTTGATGATATGCAAATATTTTATCATTAATATAATAGAAGGCATTATAATCCATGATGGTATGGATAATATACTTGATGCTTGAGATGAAATATTACCTGCCTTTAGTAATTTGGTGTCATGTTTTGGTTGAAGAGCTGTAAGTTGCCTGGCTCTTTAAGGCCGATCTCTGGTATTCAAACTGTTGAAGTAAAAAGATATTCTGCACTCCAGTGTCTGCTTTGTGAGAATACTTCATTTTAAGAGGGTGGAATGGAATGCTTCTATTTAAACTTAGGAGGAACCATGAAGGTAGAGGTGGGGTGTGTACATTCCACAGAATGCCCCTTTTTTCTAACTAACTCTGATGAGGGCACTGTGGTTGGCCTCAGTTTTTAATGGCCTTAAAAACTATTTTTGACAGTGAAACTGGTTGGTTCTTACGGGGAAGGAAGATGGAGATTCAGAAGAGGAAAATCCCCTTGCTGTCCCTAACACTTGATATCCTGACTGCACACAGAGGGCACTACATGTCTACTCTCTGAGTAACTAAATACATATTTAAGGTAAGGCCTGCAGCATTTCAGGCCTGAGAGAGTCAATGGGGGAGATAATTGTATAGGTATGGCACATGCTTGGCACCCCTTATGCTGTGTTCAATTTTTAGCCCCTATATTAATTGTCATAGTAGAACAAATTTCTCCCCAAATTTACCAGCTTAAAACAACAAATATTTGTTATCTTTCTGTGGGTCAGGAATCTGGGAGCTTGTGTTGCTGGGTGGTTCTGACTTTGGGTCTCCTCTGAGGTTGCAGTCCCAGATATTGTTTGGGCTAGTGGGCATCTGAAGCCTGGGGAACTTCTGTGAGGCTGTGAGGAGGAGTCCTCTGTTTCATGCCTCATGAGCATCTCTGTAGGGCTCTCCTGATATGATAACTGGCTTCCCCCAGAGGAAATGAAGGAGGTGGGCCTTTCACAGCCTTGTCTCAGAATCACATACTGATTTTTATTCTTCTTGTTAGAAATGAGTCACTGAGTCCAGCCTACATTCAGTGGGAGAAGATCACACGGGGTGTGACTACTGGGGGGTGAGGCTCACCAGAGCCATCTTAGGGTCTGGCTGCAACAGCCCCTTTCACTAGTTTTGTTCAGTTATTTTTTGACTCACAAGATTACGGCTCTCTGCTTAAACCACTTCATTTTAGGAACTCTGGTCACCTTTAGTTCACCTTCAACAAAGTCATTTGAGGATTTTTTTCCTAGTCCCAAACCAGTAGATGTGAAGGGTCTTATTTGAAACCTCACTACCACCAACACCATCCACTGGCTATGAGCCCCGAGTCAGCCTTTGGAGAAAGTAAAATCATTCAGCTGAATTACATGAAATTAATGTGTTGGCTTCAGTCCAGTTCCCACTAGATACATGTCCTCTTCATAAGGATGAGGGCTTGTAGCTTTAATTGACCACCTGAGCAAGGTGACACAGGGAAAAGGCTGTTATATATGGCATTCTCAACCTGGGACCTGGTCACTCTTATGAAGGGAGTTTAAAGAACTTGTAATTTCACTAACCCAAACCAATCATACCTTTAATACCCATTTTCCCAAATACAAAAGATACTTGCTGTAAGTAAATTTAGTCAAAATATAAAATAAAAAAGTGTATACGATTTAGGCTATTGAAGTTCGTGTCTTAGTCCCTGCTTTTATTTTATTTTAAAAAGCCTACTGTCTTCAGAGGTCATTCAGGAGCCACTGAAATTAAAATGCCAATCAGCTAGGGTGATGATACTGGCTGTATAGTTGGGAGGAGATCAGTGATGAATTGTTTTCATACATTGTGTTCTAACAGGTATAGAGCTATGTTTAAGGAGTCCAGGATCAGATATCCTGGAAATGGGGCCATATTTTTTTTTTTTTTTTTTTTCTTCATTTTTCTCTCCTTCATTTTTTATTGGTGCATTACAATTATACAAAATAGTAGAATTCATTGTGAGATATTTCTACATGCTCATAATTTGGTAGATTTCATTTCCTAGTATCTCTCCTTTTCCTCTCCTCCTTTCCCCTAGTCCTCTTCCTCTACTGGGCTCTATTCTATTTTCTTTTTTTTTTTTTTTTTTT